>PQWD01005156.1:0-112337 GCA_019425675.1 Leucinodes orbonalis | reverse complement strand
AGAAGAGATGGTTGGACGACTTCACGCATTCAATTTTGAATCTCTTCGCAGGCCGTGCGCAGGTTCCATCCCAGTTTTCTTCACCGCAAAGAGCGTCGGATAACGTACATATATTTTTGAAAATCGAAAATACAATCGGGTACCTGGCGGATTTGAAGCCTCAGCCCTCCGTTAGGAGGGCAACGGTAACACCATTGAGCTCCGACGCCATATACATACTTTTGGTCATCCTCATGAATCTGATAGCAAAACTTAAATACATCATCTGATTAATTTAATAATAGTTCCTTACTTTGTGAGTGAGGAAGCTCGAGAACACTAAGTTATATAAATTATACTCAAATCATCGGTACTTTTAATTCACCGTAATCCTGCCTGAATAGGGAAAGTACTGCGTATGGTTAATAACTAAATAACACGTGATCCTGCCCAGTCAGACTTAGGTTGAGCACAAACGCAGTGATTTTTAGGTGGATGGACGACCTCGGGAGCTCCTATTTGTGCACATAATCCGAAATGCTTAAAACAGTGTTCTCATTTCTGGCTACTAGGGACAAATTTTGCATCCGAATGCTCCTCGTGCGAGTAATACAGTAGCGTCCCAAGCTTTCGCAGTTTGCACGGACCTTTTTTTGGATTGACAAAAAGTTCCTATATATTGATTATAAGGGGTTCAAGGCTTAGTTTAAGATATACTCTACAACACTTACTGTTGTTGTGTTTGAATTAGCTTTACAATAATGATATAAGTTGGTAATAAAACAGGCAAGAAGAAACCTTTTCGTTTTCGCACGGTAATTTCACGTATAATATTTCACGTTCTTGTAAACAAGTGTAAACACTGATTGTCGTAACTTAACACAAACACCTTAAGTATAATCATGTATTAATTAATTAAATGAAATTTAGAGCGAGAAATCGACCGGAATGCGTCCTATAGTCCCTGCAAAATACTGTTCAAAACCTATCAGGCTTACTAATTTACGTCAGCTATCCCCTACCGTGTTCGGTTAATGAAATATCTACGGCACAATCAAAGCCGTCTCATTACGAGTAGAATGGGCTTTAGCGTGGTTTGTTTAGCCCAAGCTAGCTGAGCAGCTGTCATTTATCAATAAGTATTATTTAATTGTACACAGCTTAATCTGCTGTCATCGTATACTTTTCGAGTTCACCGCAAACTACTGTATTTCCCTGTAACGTATTCTTACAGTCACCATTGTATTTAAGGAGTGTCAAATAAATATTTTTTAATTTTTCATTATTTTGAGGTTATATTAGCTAACTTATTGTTTACGTTTGCATAATGCACGAGAAATAAATGGCAAAGGCAACTAACGTTCTGTGGTACAATTATAGACTAAAAATTGGTTCGTGGAGAGTTTTCTTCAGTAAAATCTTCCGAAACTGGCAACAGAATAGCCTATGCGATGCAAATGATAGGATGATGTAAAAATTAGATAATCGTTTACCTTATACATTACTCCCCACGAACAAAAAAACTAATTGAGGTATTCGTAATTGTTTATTCCTTAAACTTCTCTTATACCAAACTAACTTCAACGCACGACTGTAAATAAATTTAAATTTTCCTTGCGTGTCAAGTTTCGAAGTGTTCCCCTAAGGAACTATTTATCAAAACTTCGCCGCAACACTGCATGAAACTGCATTTTACTGCAGATCCGCGCCGATCGCTCGGAAAATTCATTCGGTACTCACAAAGGAGTAGACTGACCGTGATCTGACCGCAACTGTTCTTATATCCGAAGGCTTTGGTTTTTGATTAGTTTACCCGAAGCTTTTATGTATTTGAAACAGTATCGAAAATGTTTGATTTATTGTCCAATAGCGGCCGATCGTGACTTTGTACGTGTGGAGTTAGTTATTTGCAATAATATTTGTTGTAACTTCCACTTAAAAATATTTTAATACCTACACATTTTTATTGTTGTATGTCAAGAACACTACTAGGTACAAGTACGTAGACACTACATTTTAAATTTCAAGTTTTTACATGAAATATATTTATTTATTTATTTAAAAGTATGCACACTAAAAAAATAATGTACAAAGGCGAACTTAATGCCTGAGTGGCATCTCTAACCAGTTAACCTTTGTGTACAGAAAGAGAACAAAAATGGTGGCGGGCACGACTAAATTCAACAAAATATAAAATAATATTATATTATATTATATATTAATATTAATTAATCTAAATACCTAATATTTATATGTATAAATATATCAGTAAAACCTGAATGATCTGTAAGAAAAGTGACGAATAAAAAAAAACGCTTACAATTGAATAAATCATTTTAAAGAATTAGCTAGTGATTAATTCTAAACATCATCAAGCATCCGTACGTGCACTCAGAAATCAGTGTAACAGATGCATGGTTAGACGCAAAGAACCGACTGATTGGACAAAAATTACTTTTCCTTAATACAGAAAGAATGTAAATGAATAGGCCTTACCATCGCGCTGATATAATATCTAAAATATAGCATCAGCAACTTACATCTTTCGTTTCCCTTTTTAGGTTATAGTCTAAATTATACGGAATCCACCATAAAAGTAACTACTCCTGTTGAGTATTTAAGTATTATAAGTTATTGGTCGCTGACTAAAAATCGGAAGGACCGATAGCTGCCAAATGGATTGACCTATGTCCAGCAGTGGATCTGCGATAGTTGAGACATAAAAGAAAGAAATAAAGAAAAACACTTGAAACACAAGAAGAAATGACAGAAACAAATAGGAGTATTTATATTCTTAGATTACGTTGATAGTCAGTATGAATTATTTCACTCTAATCAACAATTATGTTAGACGAACAAGGAGATGGAAGTCTTTATGTCATCTTTGAAATGCAGTTATGAATATATACTTTTTTCATAGTTTTTGTTTACATCTTTTGTCTTACTCTTAAGCGCCACGCTCCACCAGTGACAGATCAAAAATGAATTATTAGTTATGATTCTAGTGTGTTGGTGTTGCGCGAGCGCATGTGTGTGTGTGCGCGAGCGTGTGTGTGTGTGTGCGCGTGCGTCATGTGTGCTCCGTGTTTGCGTGTGTATATTTAACGAGAAACCTACTAATGTTAACAATTAACAATATATTCCCGTTATAATAACCATTAACCAAACAAGTAGTAAACGTAGTACCCAAAAAGGCAAAACCGAGTGCGTGATCCACATAACAGGACAATCAAGATGGACGGGTCGGCAGTAATTAAATAGGACGCGGGCCCGCGGGCCTTCACTAACGTTATTACCCATTTTGACAAGTTTCAAACATGATTTTATGACGGCCATTACGCGGGACAGTTCTGTAATTGTAGAATGGTAATTGGGTAATATAAGTCACCTTTGTTACCGAAGACGCTCCTAGGCTTTCTGTTTCAGGTTATAAAAGTATGTTTTTTTTGTTAGTAAATCTTTATAATTATTATGAAAATTATTTAGGCAATCCAGCATTTTAATAACTGACTAGCTTTTGCCCACAGCTTCGCTCGCGTTATGCAGTATAATTTTACATCCCCTATTTAGTGGATGCATAGTAGCTTTGTTCATGCAAAGTCTCAGCCCGATCTGTTGAAAATTAACAAAGTTTTATAAAAACTTTAATCCCCTTGGGGGGAGAATTCATCAAAATCCTTTCTTAGCGGATGCCTACGTCATAATATCTACCTGTATGCCAGTTTTCAGCCCGATCCGTCTAGTGGTTTGGGCTGGGCGTTGATAGATCAGTCAGACACCTTTGAGTTATATAATATACTAGCTTTTGTCCGCGGCTTCGCTCGCATTAATATAACAGCTCGATCACACGGTACCACTTCATTTAAATATAATTATTTGGATAATAAGATTTATATATTTTCATAGGAATCCTTCGCCAACTTAATAAGATTATTATCCTTAAAAAGGAGAACAAAATCTCTATCATGACTTTTGTGAAACGTTAACCGTTTACTCAGCGTACGCAGCGAAGCTCCAAGTATGAAAAAATACCTCGATTTAAAACATTCTTCATTCATTGGTGCCCGCTCTATTGCTCGTAGCGTGATGATATATAGCCTATAGCCTCCCTCGTAATAAGCTATCTAACACTGAAAGAATTTTCAAATCGAACCAATAGTTCCTGAGATTAGCGCGTTCAAAACAACAAACTCTTCAGCTTTATATATTAGTATAGATTATAATTTGAATTTGAATTCACGTCATCGATTTATTTATTGTCAGCCTCTGGGTTACGCAGTCGGACGCTATGCCCACTATTGTGGCAGTTATGAAATCCTGAATATATGCATACGTTCCTGATATGCGTTAGTAGGTATGTCTTTTGTTAAATGAACAGAAACGCGTGCTAAAAAGCCACAAAGTGTTTCAATGCAAAAATCTGTTTACAAAAAACGTAAAAGCAGCCTACAAATGACTCAATAAAACTGACGTGCTTTAATGAAAATTGCTTTTTAGGAGTCAGTGGTCGCGCAATCAGCGCCCTCGCCTAAAAATCGCGTGCGGTAATTACCCCCAACTGGGTTGTAATCGGGGTGGAGAACAACTCTTTGCCACGACATGTGATTTTATTTATTTAAGTTACATTCGCATTCGATGGACCCAATTCCGTTAATATTAAAATGCGCTAAGAGGTTCGTTATTGTGTCTAAATAGTAAAATTTTGCACTCTTTAATTCTTTTTTATGGTTCATTTTGATTGTCGCACTAACGGTGAAGGAAAACATCGTGAGGAAACCTGCGCACGCCTGCGAAGAGATTTAAAGGTTGTGCGTGAAGTCAGGCAAACCGCACTGGGCCCGCGTGGATGACTAAGGCCTGTACTCCCTATACAGTTAGGCTCGTGGCCTTTGGTCGGGGAAGTTTAATGAGCTGATTGATGATAATAAATATTTTCTTATATTTCTCACGATTACATAATCACGGTTAAGCAAAACGGTATTAAATACATTTTAACCAGCCAAACATAAATCCAGAAACTGTATATTCAGCTGGAGTGTTAGATTCAATTTCATGAATATACATATTAAACGGCAGGATAACCCTCACACGGCACTTGAACTTCCAAATTTACTTTAGGTTTCCACGCCTGTATGCTTAGTATTCTACTTGCGGAGTTAGCTTTAACAATGGAGGTATTCTAGGTTAAATATAGAGTACGTTTAGACATGAATAAGAGCGTGTAAAAGCTATGGTAATTACATGTCACGTTACCACCTGTTATATTACCTAGGTACATGTGTGTGGCTAACGTTAGGTGATCGTGTTATTTGGGATCGGATTTCAATACCGAGGGACCCGCACAAAACCAGAGGACATCAGACTTTTCTAACCAATGGCCACACACGCAACTTCATATATGGGCACAATCGAAAAATATGATTGTTGGGAAACGCGTTAAGATTCTTGAGCGCTTGTTTCTCACAAAACAGTCATAATAAATAAAACATTAATTGCAAAATAATAGATATTATTAAGAGTATGTCGTTACATTTTTAAAATATCACACTTTACTCGAAATGTGAAAAGGCACAAACTAAGTTTTCGCGGCTTCAATCCACGTTCTGACTCTTTCTATCAAGTGCGTCATGTAGATAGCTTGATTTTGGGCACGTCTATAATTAAAACTGAAAAACGATATTTTTGAGATGTGCCCCTATAGTATTAAAGGTGCGACATGTCAATGTGAGTGCCAATGCCGGGCCGCAGAAGTTTGCTTGGAGATGATGTCAAAAAGTATTCTTATTTAAATATTGTTCATTAGATTACAATTTTACTTTATTACATTTTCAGAAGTTTTTTTTACTTTGACTGTAGATTTTGATACACTGAAACACACAAACAAAAACAAACAATTCAAGCTCACAAACGTTTGTACTGCCCAGAGATAGAACCCGGAACCCTTGGTGTAATAGCCGTTATATAATAAGCAGTATATGTAAATGTACAAACAACTGGATAAATCGACAGCCGTAGTCCAGATATCTATCGCATCTCGCTAACTTGTTTATAGCCTATATTCCAGCTAAACGCATTACGTTTCGCACTTTGACACGCTAATAAAGCCTGTGTCGGTGAAATTATTCCATCCTCATTTGCAACGACTCCCTGCAAACTGGGATTTCATTTGTTTCCGGTGTTGGGTGTTTCGTTTAAGCACGAAGTTGCTAGTCACTGTATGAGCGAATAGATAAAGGAAAAAAACGCATTGTGTTCTGCGAGATAAAGCGTTTTTAGTTTGAGACAAAGTTTCATGGGAATCCGGCGGACTAGCCCAAAATTGCCAGTCCGACGAACTAGTCCAAAATTGCTAAATAAAATCCATGATTTTTAAAGCAGTTTAAGGTACACCTAGTTTATAAACTATCCTGGCCCAAAAGTTTTATTTTAATTTAAAACGGAAGCAAGTGAGCATGGGCACTCGTCTATTGTAATTCAAACCTCGTAAGTAAGGATCTCTCTTTAGAGAGAAAGAATCTTCAAGCTAGATGTAAAAACAATACAAAAATAAGAATTGTATGTATTGTATTTGTTTTTTTAATAGTCACTGTTGGAGTTTAAAAACACTGTGCAGTCTCAGTATTACTAATTCGGGTATATTTTGCTACTTTTGTTTAATGAACTTAGTTTAGTGTTCAAAACCACTTTGTTTTTATTTAACAAAATAAAATGTAATTATTTTGATACAAAATCCTACATAATACTAAGAAGATTTTTTGCATGTAGTGCTCGTACATTATAATTAGATCTAATTCTCCTCTACACCAGTGAAACCCTAATGGAGTTAGATGCAACACTGGCAATAAACAAGTTAGCGCGATTGCGATTGATATAGGGATTGTATTTTCCAATATTAACTAAGGAAGCTATTAGGTACGTTAACGGTAGAAACTTTACGTAGGTTTCATAGCATATATACGTATTTTAATGTCTTACTGCAGGGACAAGCTTTCCCACACAGCATGGCAATGGAGAGTTTGGGCAAAACCCACCACGAGGCTTCAGTGCGGATAGAACGATAAGTATATTATCGCATCGGTCGCTGAATTAGCCAAAACAATAAAAATCTCAACAAACCGACAACCGAGGTTCCGCTCCGTCCCGTCTGTCATTGTCGCAATACCCCGTAGGTTCACTGAGTCCAAATTCATGCCAAGCCCAACTGAGACATGGACACTGACTGCGGGATTGGTTCACAAGTTCAAAGTCACTCAACGCGCAATGGAGCGAGCTATGCTTGGAGTCTCTCTTATAAGACCAGAAATGATTTAATTCGTAAGAACTTAAGTTACCGACATAGCCCGCCGGACAGCCTCAGCAAGTTGAAGTGGCAGTGGGCTGGTCACGTAATATCGCAGAACTGATGGCCGTTGGAGTTCTGAGTGACACGGCGTCCGGGAACCGTAGTAGAACGCTCCACGGCCGATGGAGACGATGCGAAAAGTCGCTGGTGAGAGTTGGATGAGAAAGCGGAGACGGATATTTGGCCAAAAATAGGAAGAACCTATATCAAGCAGTGAACTGCGATAGGTTGAAGAGAGAGATGTCCACCACTGAACGAAGGCCTCCCCTAATGATTTCCACGCGGCCCGATGCCTAGCAGCTGATGATTATCTGGAGTACCTAAAAATCATGTTCTAGAAATGAGTAGCCGGCCTTTTAAAGTCAGTTCTTCTTTGCATATAAATACAATTGGAGTATCTATTTGTATTACAGAAATAACAGTTTCTGACTACAGGCTTATGCTTATGACTATATACGGAGCATACACCAAATGTATTTAAAATTTTTGTCTGCCCGACTGTATTCTCGGAAACGGACTGATCTCGAACCGATTTTGACGGGATTTAAGGAAAAAATTAGGCTACTTTTATTTTAGAAAAAACTTTTCTATTTTAAAATATAAAGTGTTGCTATACCACGCGGCGAGCAGCTCACGTCGCACAAAATGCGCGCCTTAAAATGCGATTTTAACAGTTAGCTCACACCCTGGATAAACACATAGGCTACGTTTTACTGTAGGACAATATCTTAAACCGCGAGGCCCAGCTAGTTATTAAATAAATGTGGTCAAAAGAAAAGAGCGCAGACAGAACACACAGTGGTGAGTTTTCCGCGCCACATCTCCCGAATAGAGTCGCCGAGTGGCGAACTGTATTATAACATAAACTAAGTTAGCGATTCCTGAACAGATAAAACTTGTTTGCTCAGCGGGGACTGCAGACTTCATGCTGCAAATGTAGGATTATACCGCTGGCCGAGGCGTGATGAATGCATATTTTGTGAAGTTATTTTTGTCAGTAATAATTTGGTCATAATTGATTATTATTGTATTTACATTTATTAACAATAGTATAGTATTATTGAATTCAATTGAATCTGGTGTATGTACTTTATAGTTAACCCATTGTTATGTAAGAGCGGGGTCTCCTAACACAGGTTCTTTTGCACTTACAGGAGGCCCCATTCACACTTATTTTATTGTAAAAATTATAAACCGTCGTTCATTGGTATGGACTGTTGCCTTCCGATCTGGAGGGTGTAGGATCAAATCCCGTCACGAACAAATTTATTTTAAAATTTTTGAAAGTAAATTTATCCGTCGCTCTTACTGTGGAGGAAAACATCGTGAGGAAACCTGCGCACGCCTTCGAAGATTTTTAAAGGTTGTGCGTGAAGTCGGCCAATCCGCATTGGGCTCGCGTGGACGACTAAGGTTTATACACCCTATACAGGTAGGTTCGTGGCCCTTGGTGGGGACGTATAATGACGTATAATGTTGAATTAATTTACTATTCGCTACCAATAAATTATAATCATTAATCGACAATTACCTCCGTGGTCTGATCTTACCTTAGATATTACGTGTAGTAAAAGTCACTTTGCGAAATTAACTAATTCTATTAGAACATCGCCGGCTGTACAATGGTGGTCTGAAAAGAACTAATTTATTTATAATATAAATATATACTGAATTCGTATAACAAAAACGTAAACGTCTTATTTGCAAATGTCATGTTCTTACAAATTTTATGTTTCTTGTTCGGCCGCCCACAAGATGGTCAGATGACTTAAGGAAGGTTGCGGGTACCAACTGGATGCAGATAGCTTCTGACA
This sequence comes from Leucinodes orbonalis, assembly GCA_019425675.1. Classification (NCBI taxonomy): domain Eukaryota; kingdom Metazoa; phylum Arthropoda; class Insecta; order Lepidoptera; family Crambidae; genus Leucinodes; species Leucinodes orbonalis. Next base: position 103,202 of record PQWD01005156.1, on the reverse strand, counting down.
GGTCGGAGTGGAAGTTATTGGGGGAGGCCTATGTTCAGCAGTGGACATTATGTGGCTGAAATGATGATGTTCTTACAGCAATTTAATACTGTGGCACGTTGTCTGGTTTTACAAATAACTATTTCCCCGCGAAACGATACTTGTGCCGCCCTCGTCACGATGAGTCATGGGTGTGTTCAGGAACTTTTGAATAGTGGTAGCACATCAGTTCGCTGTCTAAGCTGTTATGCACTTACCAGGGTGACCATGGGATCAGTGGTTTGAAAACACGACATATTGCTTTAAATAAATAAATATCCACTGACATTCACACAGCGCCATCTAGCCCTAAACATTAGCCTATAATATGGATACTGAAAATACTTATATACTGTTATTTTTGTAAATACATACATGTTATACATAGAAAACACCCAGACCAATACAAACAGACATGTTCATGCACACAAATGTTTGTACTGCCCAGAGATAGAACCCGGAACCCTTGGTGTAATAGCCGACATCTTAACCATTACACCAGATGGGTCGTCATATGAAATGTCGTATAAAAAGAAAAAAATCGTCATACAGAAAGAAGCAATGTATAGGCACTATGTATTTTTGTATGTCATATAAGTAAAGGGGCAGTTCGCTCACCTGGTGGTTAGTGATACGCCTGACCATGATAGAAGCAGTATTGAAGGAAATTAATAACTGTAGGTAACCATTATTTTCCGTCAACACTGCCCTGCGCTCGTCACCCGAGACGACAGATTTTAGGTCTCTTATACCCGGTATTTTACTGGCTACAGTGCACTCATCCCGAAACACAGAAGTAAATAAATAAAAATAATTTATTAGAACTCATTAAAATTAACTTAATATAGTATTCGATAATGACCGTATTAGTTACAAGAACTGTGTTACAGTCACTAACGCCTAAACACAGAAGTGCATGACACTGTTTCACGGAACGATTTTGCGGTGGTAGGCTAGACGACTCAATACCGAGTCTATCAACTTGTCAATGTATATTATAATACTGTCTTTTAAACAAAGAGTGTCTTCTGCTGTAATAAGCCGGCAACACATTTCTGGGATCTGTGTCATTTGTTTATGGGCAGCGGTGACACTTTCCATTAATGTAAACTCGTTGCCTCCAATGATGTAATAAAGTATAGATTCGTGATATGCTCACATAACAATCGAAAAAAGTGTTCCGAATGCGGTGACAGCACACATACTCATATTTCGAATGAGCGTACATTTACCTAAACAAAAGAGTACAAACTGTACTCTTCGGCGGTGCGTTTTTGAGGCATGGATGGCGTATCCACCGTTATATATATAGAATATATATATAGAAATATCATTGGTTGACTCTAAATTTATTAAAAAAAAATTGCTGCTGATTTTGTTGGGGGCTTTTCTAAAAGGCAATTGAAGCGCTATTGCCTATCATAACATTTTTAAATTTGTAGGGTTTTTTGTTATTTAGTCGGTAGATTAAAGGATTCTTTCATGGCTTTAAATAATTTGTAAATACACTTCTAGGATTTCATAAACTTTCAATGCAATAAAATATCTGTTCTACTACCATCGAAATTCAAATCTGAATTCGTTATCAGCATTATCAGCTCATTAAACGTCCCCACCTAGGAGCACGAGCCTACCCGTATAGGGTGATTTAGGCCTTAGTCGTTTACGCGGGCCCAGTGCGGGTTGGACGACTTCACGGACCAAACCTTTGAATCTCTTCGCAGGCGTGCGCAGGTTTCCTCACGATGTTTTCCTTCACCGTAAGAGCGTCGGATAACGTATATATTTTTTTCGAAAATTGGTTATCAAACCGCATCAAATAACATTCGCTAAACAATATTGTATATAGTCATACTTAGTCATATAAATACTGTATTTGTGTAGGGTAGACATTGAATCGACTACTGCTAGCCCAATATCTACTTTGTGCATTGCTCCCGAATGTCTTTTAGGAGTAGCTTTGATTAAATTTGTCCCAACGAATTATTTCTTGCGATTTTAGGCTGATTGATTAGATTAGTTAATGGAAAGTAAACGAACTCTAACACAATTTTCGGGCAATACTGCTAAAAATACAAAAGTATCCGCCCACTATTTAAACTGGATTAATGAGAGGTGTTCTCTTTCCGAGCAAGATAAAATAAGTGCCTTTTCCTTTTTGTTTATTTTTTATTGGAAAGAAGTGGCCAACATTTGGACTTTGGTGGGTGACATGGCAGATACAAGGAATTATCTTTTCTTGGCCTGAGCTCGTAAACTTACGTTTGGAAGAAAGAGCTGCTATGATCTATGCCAATATAACTTTTGGTCACTAAAATTTACTCTACACTAAAAAAATATTGACGCAAAAAAGGTATCCCACTCAGTAGGTCCCTACCTTTACCATAGCTCTATAGCCTTGGGACTACTTAAAAGTTAATTAACCTACATAAACGTTCTTTCATTAATATCCTGGTAAACGCTTTTTTGAGGGCGTTAAGAGCCATATATAAGCGTTTAGGTATAACATAAATTGTGCTTTGCACAATTCTCCAATTGTCATAGGTACCTTTTCAATAGTCTTGGTTGACTTTTTTTATTTATCTTGAAAAAATTTGAATAAAATCTCCATTAATTTGTAATCCGAATTTAAATAATAACTTCAATGGGACGAAACTTCGAACAAAGCTTCTGGGTATCGTATGAAAGAGTCGTTTTAAGTAAAATAAGGTATCGTATTATTTTATGGACCTTACATCTGTAATGTGTAAAACCTAGGTAAAGTTTAAGAAAATATTTATGTCCCACCTTACCCGAGAGCATTGCGCCCCCAATATCTCGAAGTTGTCGGCATCTTCGCGGGACGTCAAATTTGCCAAGGAACTTGTACGACATCTATTATGGACAGTTTAAAGTGTGCGGCTGTTTGTTAGCTTCAACTTGACATTTAACTTCACCCATACAACGTTTTGGCTATAAATATATCCCAAAGTTTAATGGTTTGCTGGAAAAGTTAGCAATTTGAATTTTGACTTATATTTCATATCTAATAGTGTAGTTTATATTATTGTCGATTTTATTTATCTAATCAAAATCTCATATAATAAATATTTGTACGTGAAATCATTGTTTATAGAAAGATTTTAGTGTTGAGTTTTCATGGGTGCTTCGTTCTTAAGGCCAAAACCACTGAAACCTATTTGAACAATCAAAATTCATTTAGTGTTATAAAATTACCAAGTATAAGGCTAAAGGTAGTTACTCTTGGTTCGCATTTTTTATAACTTGAAATTATTGAAACCTAATGTAAGACTTTAAACGAACGAACGAGCGAACCATTTGTTTAAGTTTTCCGGCGAACTATCTATCGTCTTAGGTAAGAACTATGTTTTGGAATGGACGTTTGTGGACTGACGTTTCGATTGTTCTTAAATCGCAAAACATTAGGACTCGGTCGCCAGAGGTTTGTAGATAGTTGCTGGAAACTAGATAGGAAAGCTACTTGTCTGTGTATATGGATATATCAGTTTTGTAAAAAAACTTTAAATTTATGAGTGCATATTGTAATGTGTATTTATATAATCATTTTCAGCTTATTAAACATCCTCACCGAGGGGCACAAGCCTACCCGTTAAGGTTGTATAGGATTAACATCCACGCGGGCCCAGTGCGGATTGGCCGACATCACGCACAACCTTTGAAATCTCTCAGGCCTGCGCAAGTTTCCTCACGATGTTTTCCTTCATCGTAAAGAGCGTCGGAAAACGTACGTATTTTTATTCGAAACACATTGGTACGTGGCGTGATCGGGGGCTCAATGGTGTAGACTATTGCCTTTAGATCTGGAGGGCGCAGGTTGAAATCCCGCCACGTACCAATGTATATTTATAAAGTTTGATGCAATATGTTAAGAAATAAATCATTATGAAGCACAACATGCACTCTTCCAAATTAAGGACCACTATCAAAATGTTTTAGCAGCTTTGGAGTGTACGCCATGTCTTGGCAAGCGAACGTTTGGCCTCTTCATGTATGGGGATACCCTATATGAGCAGTGGAGACCAATAGGTTGAAGAGAAGAGAAGAGAAGAGAAGAGAAGAGAAGAGAAGGAAGAGAGAGAAGAGAAGAGAAGAGAAGAGAAGAGAAGAGAAGAGAAGAGAAGAGAAGAGAAGAGAAGAGAAGAGAAGAGAAGAGAAGAGAAGAGAAGAGAAGAGAAGAGAAGAGAAGAGAAGAGAAGAGAAGAGAAGAGAAGAGAAGAGAAGAGAAGAGAAGAGAAAGAGAGAGAGAGAGAAGCACAACAAAATGATTCTAGAAGAACGAGTTTCACAAGTTAAGAAGTTAAGAAAATAAAAGCAAAATGATTTCCGGAACATCGCTATTGCTATACGTTTTGTTTTACAGCTGCATCAATGGTTCAGTTTTACGCTCAACAAAGCGCGAGGATTCAATTTACTCGATTAAGTTTAGTGTTTTACGTGTAACATATTTGGGTTTCGTATTGTTTTTATTTGAAGTTAAAATGTTTTGCTGAGTAATACTTTTGGGTCGTATGTGTAAAGCCCTGATTGAGTAGTAGTTAATAAGGCTCTCCAATGTGCCAGCCATGTATTTTGTGCAAGTATCATGCAATCGATACGTTTGTATTTGAATGATGAAAGGCAAGTTAATGCAACTATATTTTTGTACTGCTACTAAAAAAATTGGAAAGAAAGAAAAAGAAAACAGCGTAATATAAAAAACATTTAAGCAATGTGCTTAAATACAATAATAATGATGGATGATAATAATGGATAAACAATATTAAATCATAAATATTTTATAATCGAGAAGACAAACTGACTATAGATAAAAAACGTGATTAGTAAATAATCCAGCTACTGAATATTCACTAGGGTTCTTAAACGTAGCTGGATAATGTATGTACATATGGAGTAGATGGGCATGAATACGTAAAAGTGTTGTGAACCTCTGCTTAAGAGACAATACAGCGACCGAATAATAGGGCTTAATTAAATATACTTCCTACATATTTTAACTAGAAAACTATTATATTTTATTAAAGTTAAAGAAAAATTACCATCTGGCCTTAACTCACTATAAGTCCGGAAGAGCTTGCCCATTGAAAAAGCAATTAGTTATTGTAGTATTAATATTGTTTATATTAATACTATATAATGTTATTAGTGTTCTGTGTAAAATAAATAAAAAAAAATGATTATTATTATTTCCTGATATTTACCAAAGTATAAATGTTTTGCATTCCAACAAAGCTATTATTATGTGTCGAATTAAACACAGTGTTCCTTGGGAGGGATGCTGTTCATGATTCCCTGCTGAATATAGGCTATGGTATATAGGCCTTAATCGTCCACGCGGGCACCGTGTGGGTTGCCCGACTTTACGCACAACCTTTGAAATTCTCCGTAGGCGTGCCTAGGTTTTTTAACCTGAGTTTGAGTGACTTTGAACTTGTAAACCAATCCCGCAGTCAGTGTCCATGTCTCAGCTGCGTATGTTAGCACGGGTAGGACGCATTGCTCAAAGACTTTCGTCTTTAAGCATTGCGGAATAGTTGACGTTAAGACATGACGTAGCTTACCGAATGCCGCCCAGCCCAACTGAACCTCCTACTAGCCTCCCTCGAAGTTATGCCGGCCAAGTTGGATGGTTTGGCCCAGGTATATATACTCCTGCACAACCTCGAGACGGACGCCATCGACGCATATCGGTTGTGGCATGACAAGACTGTTGAACATGACTTTTATCTAGTCCAAATTCATGCCAAGCCCAACTGGTCGGGAAGATTCATTAAGGCTGTTCAGCATCTCCGCAAGCTCTTCCGATGACTCTGCCACGATGACGATATCGTCAGCAAAACGAAGATGAGAAATATACTCTCCATTGACGTTGACGCCTCGTTCAGACCAGTCCAGGGTCTTGAAGACATCCTCCAATGCGTTTGTGAACAGTTTCGGGGATATTACATCCCCCTGTCTCACACCACGACGCAATTGGATAGGTCTTGTCCGCTGGTCTTGGATCTGAACGGTCATCGTCGCTGCGTTGGAGAGACATTTCGCATCGCTGCAGAGCCTCCAGAACAGCCCAGGTTTCGATGGAGTCGAAGGCTTTCTCGTAGTCCACAAATGCCATACACAGCGGCTGGTTATACTCTTCGGTCTTCTGTATAAGCTGCCGAACAGTATGGATGTGGTCCACGGTGCTGTAGCCTTTTCGAAACCCAGCCTGCTCCGGTGGTTGGAATTCGTCAAGTCTTATGGCGAGACGGTTCGCTACAACTCTGGAAAACAACTTATAGACGTGGCTCAGAAGCGCTATCGGTCTATAATTCTTCAAGAGAGTTTTGTCACCCTTCTTGAAGAACAAGACGACAACGCTTCTGGACCACGCCTCTGGTGTAGTTCCTTGGTGGATGACGGCATTAAAGAGCTCGACTAATGCCCTAACGATGGGCTGTCCACCGGCTTTTAGGAGCTCTGTCGTAATACCTTCATCCCCCGGGGCCTTCTCATTCCTAAGTTGCTCCAGTGCTGCACTAATATCGCTAACGTCAACATCCGGTATATCCTGCGTATAATGGCGCCTTAGTGGGGCACGTGGATCTTTGGTGTCCTCGGTCTGTGGCTGATGAGCGCTCGATGAATACAGTCGTCCATATAATTTCTCAACCTCTTCCAGGATCTGTGGGCGAGTCGCGAGTAATTGCCCATCTGCTGTCTTAAGCTTAACCAGATGGCTCTTCCCAAGTGGAAAACTTTGGCCCCTGTTCTGTTCAATAAGGACCTTAATGAACCTTGTATTGAAACAGCGGAGGTCCCGGCGAACGAGTTTTCGTATCCGCTTGGAGAGATCCTGATATTCCGGCGAAGCAATAGCAGCAGATGACATCTTGCGTCTCAGCCTCATCAAATCCAGGGTTTCGGGAGAAAGTTTGGACGACTTCATTCGTTTCATCGGCGGAAAATGCCTGCGACTCAGTGTACACACCGTCTTCACCACGTTGTCGGTTATTTCGTCTACGTCGCCAGTGGTTTCCGGCAGGCTACGTGAAGATAATTTTTATCTTAAGGTTAAATATGAAATTTCGCAAACAGGTCAGGCCATAAAATAAGCGATTGCTCTTTCCATCAATATCCTCAGGTAAAATGTACTGACATTTATTTTATTGCAAGTTCGGAATGTCAGAGAACCTCAAATTAACCTCACGGCTCACGGGTTCGTGGTACAACAGCCTTCCGAACAACTAAATCTAGAAAACCGTCAGCATTTAGAAAGTTGATATTGCTCGCTTGAATAAAGACGCAAAAATATTGATTCAATTTGAAAAGAAAAAAATACGTAGGTGTACTCCTTTTTGCGCTAGATAGCCGTCTTCCGCTTTTCTTTTTCAGCTTCCAACAGTAATCACAGAATAATTGAAAACCAACAAAATAAATAATAATCTGTCTTTGGTAGTAACCTACAGAGACAGAAATCATATAATTTGAGTATTAAATTTTTTTATTGAATTCAGAAGTGAACGGGTCCGTCAGTGCGCCTGATCATGACAGATGTAGTATTAATGAAAATTAATAACAGTAGGTGGTAATTATTTTCAGTCACCCGAGACAACAATTAATGTTAGGCACTTATACCCGGTAATTTTACTAGCTACAGTGCCCTCATTCCGAAACACAACAGTGCATTTAAACACTCATGTTTCACGGGACGATATCCGGCACTGCGGTGGTACTTATCTAGACGACTCAGTACTGAGTCTGCTACCTAGTAGAAAACCTTGAGTTTAAAAAACTATTTATAGTCTAAACTTGAAAATGACTATCAAACTTATCCTTTTATAACCTTTTTATTATAATAACACTTATGACAACGCTTTTCTTATGGCTCCTCGATCCGTGTCTAACGTGTGTTGTTGTATAACCTATAAAAGTGGTAACATTATACGCTAGGAAAGTAGGCTGCCATGTCTGCATTAATTTCCACCCCAGCTTTCTAACCCTATCCATCCAGTATACGATCCCACCCTTTTCCAGTAATGCGATATATAGAGTGGCAGAAGGGGTCTTGTTATATTGGACTTTCAACAGACTGTAATGGAATTCATCTAAGGTTACCGAAATATAAATTTTAATTAATTTAATTTATAAAAATACGGACGAACTCTCATCAATACATAAAATGCGTCCTCGAAATGACAGCTGCTGTCTTTTTGTCGACATAATGAAATCCCTTATTCATTATAGAATAGACTTGTCGATAAAATTAAAAACCTAGATATGCTTAAAGTAGTAGGGTGTTTAGAATTTATATTAGTAGGTTGAAAATGCATTGTACATTCAACCAATTCAACTCAGCAGAAAGAAAGCCATATAATTGTTTACGCACATAATCATCTTTCTTTTCGAACAATCATACTGAGACTTAGTCTGCAATACCCTAAAAAGTTTGGGCAAAATCTCACAATGTGCTTTTTCACAACGCGGTTTCCCGCGGGTTAAAGTCTACATCACCGGATCATGAAGCGATCTAAATTCAACACTGTAACCACAAGAGCACAGGCATAAAGAAAATAAAACACTGTAATAACCTATAAGAATAACACATCGCTAATATAAGTTAAAGATACACAAGTAACTTCTTATAAATGATTCAAACTAGATACGCCAAAGGTTTTGCCGTCTCTTTGATATTTGCTTTACTGGATAACTCTAGTGTGCATTTTATTTCTCAAAGAAATTATAACTTGCAGCGTATTTCTATTTTTAACTTGGCTTGTAGCTTTATAAGGGTCGATTTTACTGGGATGGTCCTCGCGTCTTAGCTTATAGATAAACATTTTGACATACAATTTGTGATTGGTTAAGTTTGTTTATCGGAGACTTATTTTCAATGTTGCTATTTATGTAGCGACGTCAGAGTAGAATTATCATCGTTGGTTGTATAAACTTGTCATCGTCATCATTACGGCCTAAAATGTCTACTGGTGAACATCTCCTATTGATTTCCAGGCCCGATCCCTTTCATATGAAATCCATCTGCTATTTGCCACCTAAACCAGGACATCAGTTCATCTGGTCGGGGGTTGGCCATTGTTGTTGGTTACTTCTTTTGCTGTTACGCGACCCGAGACCATTTCTGGCCCACCGATAATCCGTTCTACGCACTATGTGCTCTGCCTACTACCACTTCAACTTGCTAATCCTGTGGGCTGTGTCGGTAACTTTAGTTCTACGGATATCCTCGTTTCGGATCTAATCGCGTTGGGAATAACTAACGTTGCCCCTCCCAAAGCACGTTGAGCAACATTGAGTCTATTGAAAAGGTCCTTAGTAAATACACTCATAGGACGTGTGTATCGATGTCTATATTTATAAAAAATACTAAACTAAATCCTGAAAAACACGTTCTTTTTTATATTTTATGTTAAAAAGTATGCAGGATGGTAAGTGGCACGCCTGACCATGTCTGAGCGGCGTTGATTGACCGATAGACAGTTATTATTATCCACTAATGCTACCCTGCACCCGTCACCCCCGACAACAGATGCCTCTCATACCCGGTAATTTTACTAGCTACAATGCCCTCATCCCGGAACACAGAAGTGCAAAACACTTCTAATTCACGGGAAAACGTACGTACGTATTTTATAATTGTCTTACCAGACGTTAATCCTTAATTATAAAACCCGATTTTCTTTTCCCACGAGCAACAATAACAAGCCATTTAAGAGTAATACCCATGTTCACAGTTGATGAACCCGTTACAATATCCAGTCATACTATTATCATCCCACGTCTCGGCTTTCATAACAGATCCTCAGCACATTGTCACGTAGCGGCTGACGCATATTAACATAACCTATGCATATGCATGACGTTTGAGACGCGCTGAAATGGGCGGATAATTGCCCCCTTTATTAAACTGTACCGTCTTTGAGCCTACACAACAGTGGGGTGGCAAAACTGATTGTTGGAGACTACGCCATAATAATACGGATTTATATTTATCACTTGATTTGGATTAAGATATTTCGGTCTTTTTGTAAATTATTTTGATCTGGATCGTAAGTGCATAGGTTAAACGATCTAAGGTATGGATCATGCAGTAAGTTTTATTGACTAATTCTTCGTAATCAATCATTTCCTTGATAATTATAATCCTGTCCACCTACAAGACAGTACGGGTGATCCCGTGGAAAACCTGTTAGAAAAGTTCTTCATTATCTTCCTAAATTTTTTTTCTGAAAATAAAGATGATATTGTATGTTTGGAGGGCCGTCGGTACCAGTTACTATCAAAGGATGGTGGTCGTTAACATCAACTTCGGTATACTCGGTGTGCGATGGTAGGCTTCGGCATAATCTCCTCATTGCTATGCTGTGAGGGGTTACCCTATAATGTAGTGATCATCATCAACATCGGCTCATTAAACGTCCCCACCGAGGGGCACGAGCCTACTCGTATAGGGTGATTAGGCCTTAGTTGACCTCGCGTGCCCAGTACGGGTTGGACGACTTCACACAAAACCTTTGAATCTCTTCGCAGGCGTGCGCAGGTTTCCTCATGATGTTTCCTTCAACGTAAGAGCATCGGAAAACGTACATATAATTTCAAAATTCGAAAACACATTGGCACGTGGCGGGATTTGTACCTCAGCCCTCCCTGTAGGAGGGCAACAGTTTACACCATTAAGCCACCGACGCTCCATTATAATGTAGTGATCAGCCTAAATTAAATAATGAATTAGGCTATAGCCTACATAAATTGATTGTCATTAAACCAAAAATAATTATTGAATATTTCGTAAAACTTCATGTCCATGATTAGCGGGAAGTATCTAGCGTATGATCAAAAAGATGATGATCTCTTGTTTCGGAGGCCAAGACTCTCAAGAGTAAGTAATTGAATACTAGAGTAAAACCGAAGTCTAAAGTGTAAACAATATATATTTACGTTCAGTTTTCACCCCCTACACGTGTTAGCATATCCCGTTTGCATATCAATGCATATCGTTTGAGACGAACACCATGTTAAATGGCCGGGTAATTGGCTCTTTATTAAGCCGTCTGCCTTTCAGCCTGACGCTGTAGCGATACTTAGAGTTACGGACTGTAACGAAGTTAATAAGAAATGCTACGTTGAGACTGGATTCATTGACGCCCATTCATGGTGCTTTGTTTGTATTTCGCTCGCAATAGATTTCTAAGGATGAATAGGAGAACGTAAGAAGTTTTATTTATGGCAGTGAAACGAATCTGTGTTTCAAATAAAACTGAACTTTAGTTACAAGTGCTTGCTAAAATGTTTTTTCTTTCTTTCTAGTATATGCAGTAGTACGAGTATAATATTTCGATCGGATGTTAAATGGTGCTCCAAGGATAAAGATTTTAAGTAACAATTTGTTAGTTTAGTTAAATTCCCCGTTTGACTGAATGAAAATATTTTTTTTGTAAATCTCGTCCGTCAATCAGTCGAAAGCTTATGTTTCTATGCTTAAGAATAACTAGCTTTGTAAAATATATGATAAAAAAAGATGAGTCGGCTGTAAAATTAAGAAGGTTGAAAGATTGGTCCAACTATATATTTTTATCAAATCCTTCAAACATCAGCTCATTATAAGTCCTCACCGAGGGGTACAGGCCTACCCGTATAGAGTGTATAAGCCTTAGTCGTCAGCGCAGGCCCAGTGCGGAATGGAATTTCTAATGAAAAATAAATTTTGTAAACAAAGAGCAAGCTTGAAAGTTCCTCACGAATCACCTAGAAATTCATTAATTTTAGCACTGAGTTGTCATTTGGTCTACGTATACGGACATTTAATATTTGCGATGTCTGCTTCTAGGTTACATTCTTACATAACTATTTTGCGATTCAAGACGATAGAGTTTGGAAGCACCTTAGGTTGTTTTGAGTGCAAAGTTATACTCAAATGTATATAAACGCCATTGTTATATTGTCATTGATCGTTAAAATACGTTATAATTGAGTATTCTGTTCTGACAAACAATACGCTCGTACATTTTCTGTGTCTGAAATCAAACTGTCCACGCCCTTAATTCTCAGTAGCGGCTTATAAATCTAGCAAATAGATTGTATACGCTGAATTTTGCAGTAACAACGCTGTACGTGGATCTGAAATTTACTGTTTTATGCTAGTCAGTTAGACTGTTTTATAGATGTGGTTATTATACTGACAAGTTACTGCTATTGTCACGTTTTACTAAACTCTTCGAGCGTCGGTGGCTCTTTGATGTGGACTGTTGCCTTCTGATCTGGAGGGTGGTTGTTTCAAATAACTTTTTCGAATGTTTGAAATTATATGTACGTTAATCCGACGTTCTTAATGGGAAGGGAAACATCGTAAGGGAGCCTGCGCATGCCTGCGAAGTGTTTTGGTCGGTCTATCTGCAGTGGGCTGCGACTATGGCCGATACACCCTATACGGGTAGGCTCGTGCCCCTCGATAGGGACGAAAATGAAATGATGATGATGATGAATAAACTTTTAAGCTGTTTGCATGCTATTTGCATGCTACGAAAGTTATTTATGAAATAACGGCTTTCAGAAAGCCCCATATACCATACAAAAACGCAAAATGAAGACTACCACCGTGGTCTAGTGATCTGAGTGCTAGGTTTAGTTAGACCCGAGGGTCATCGGTTCTAATTCCTTGGGAGACCCCACAGTCATTGTCTCCCAAAACATATACAGGGCCGATGGGGCGCAAAGGTTCTCGAGTGGCGTCCACGTAACGGAAAGCGAAGCGTAGGCCGACCCCCAATCCGATGCACGGATGACCTGGTTAAGGTGTGGCGGGTAGCGGGTGTGAACTACTAGGGATCGGTCCTCGTGGAAATTATTAGGGAAGGCCTTGGTTCAGCAGTGGATAACCTAACTTAGTAAGGTTTTTCGCGCCATGGTTTTCGTGTATTTTTTTATTGACATCACTTTGCGGTGATTAATATTGCCCGGTGAAGCTGTAAAGGCCATCTGCGACAAACAACAATTATCAAAAAGGAAGAATCAAAATGTGAGGTGATCACTACAGAAAATCTCAAAACAAATTTATTTCATCTCAGTCTGCACTAACTTTTGATAGTAAGCAAAAAACAAATTTTATATTTTTCTGCACTGGTTTCATATTTTTTCGGTGGAAGTGGGCTGGTCACGTATGTTGCAGAACCGATGGCTGTTGGAGCAGACGAGTTCTAGAGTGGAGACCGCGTCCGGCCCGATGGACCGACGACTTGCGAAAGGTCGCTGGTGGGGGCTGGGTGAAAAAAACCGAAGACCGGGATATCTAGCGCAAAATGAGAGAGAAGAGAAAGAGACAGGTTTGTTGAAACCTGGCTTACAAAATATTGTCCCGTAATAAAGTTACGAGCCAACGCCACTGCCTTTTGTGCGAAATCAGTACCTATTATCGAGATTTATTAGTCGAACAAATGAACAGCACACGGCTGTTCGCCATTCGGCTTTTGGCCATAGCCGCGTCAACAAATCATCGGTGGTTTGGCAGCCGCTGCCGAAGTTTGGTTAAACCTACTCGCACTGGGTAAAGAAAACAAATTTAGATATCTATTATCTTTTACAACAATCACTTACCCTGAATCATTTGCGATTAGTAGTGCGAATAGTAAGCCAGTGCTAGTGAAAAGCGTTGGTGGTTTATTGATGTGGACTGTTGCCTTTCGATCTGGAGGGCACAGGTTCAAATCCCGCCACGTAACAATGTCTTTTCAAATTTCCGAAATTATATGTACATTTATCCGACGCGCTTACGGTGAAGGAAAACATCGTGAGGAAACCTGCGCACGTTAACAAAGAATTCACAGGTTGTGAGTGAAATTGGCCAATACGCTCTGGGCCCGCGTGGACGACTCAGACCTATACATATATAAACGTGTAATTTCAATAATTCGAAAACACATTGGTACGTGGCGGGGTTTGAACCTACGCCCTCCAGATTGGAAGGCAACAGTACACACCAATGAGCTACTGACGCTGGAATGTGTATAATTAAATTTAATAGTACATTAATAAATATAATCTGGGAATAATGGTTGATGTTTCAAATGTTATCAACTATAAGTATTGAAAGAGCAAAAGAATTTGAGTTCGTAAGATATTTATTGTTTCATAAATAAGTAAATAAATGGAATGCATATCCCTAGAGTATTCCAAGAGTTTTAAGCCTCTTGTCACGACCTTTTTAAGTTAATTCAGAACGTCCCTTGATAAAAATAGATGAGAAAAACAACTTACCCGAGTATTTCATTTCTTCTATTTTATAGCTCTCAATCACCGAATTTTCGTATCAGACCATCATAAAATTTGAAGTAGGTATTTTTTTGTTTCCCTAATAAATCTTTATGGCGGCCCCTAGCGGGGTTTATTGAGTCATCATTTATTAAGTAAACAACGAATCAAACGTCGGCAAGCCGAACTGTAGCCAATCAACATAATAAATATTTTAAATTCTTTTAGGTTTTTAATAAAAGAGTTCCATCTTAGACGACCCATCTAGTGTAATGGTTAAGACGTCGGCTATAACATCAATGGTTCCGGGCAGTACACACATTTGTGTGAATGAACATATCTGTTTGTAGTGGTCTGGATGTTTTCTATGTATAATACGTATGTATTCACAAAAAAAGTATTTAAGTATGTTTATCATTTGGCTGGTCTGTGTAAATGTCAGTGATTAAATATTTATTTATTTATTACCACATACATACTATCATTACAGGTCTTAACCTAATGCGATAATACATGTTATATTAAAATTTTGTTCATTGACAATAACAAATGGTGAACAAAGCAACCTTGAATTCGTTCAGAGTACAGCAGAATATGACCACCCGATCCCTCAATCGGTTGAGAAGGCGTGTGGCGCGAGTCATATTTATTTTATCAAGTTTTTAGTTATATTTATTTTATCAAAAATGCCGCAGTATAGGCACCTACTCCATAAAGTCAAGGAGTCCGTAGATACCTCGACGCTGATCTTCCGTAGATCCCTGTATTGAGACTACGATATTGTAGACCCACAATATACGTTTTGTATTATCGATCGATAACACAATACAAATCTAACATAATATAATGTTAAATACAATCTGTATATACATTATTCTGATGAACTGTATACGCAATTTGTATATCTGTTACCTAAATAAATTGCTTATACACTTTGTGCGTTCAGCGTAAATTGATTGAAGAAAAAGTGTGAGACGGTTAAAGATAATATTCAACGGCCACCCGTTTCCGTCACAAACCCCGTTTCGTATATACGTTAGCCTTTACGCAACTCTATATATATTCTTACTAATACATAATAGCCATACAAAAACATAAGAAGTTTCTAGAATGGACACCACGTACCGGCTAATGTAGCGTAGGACGACTACCTACAAGAAGGACAGATGATCTTAAAAGACATACAGAGATCCGAACAGTGGGAGTAGCGATAATAAGAGAAGCCAATGTTTTGCAGTGGCCATTTTGTAACTGAATGTTACAAACTTTTTGCAACTGTATGTAATATTTTATATTATACCAGTTTTCTTCAATACATGAAAAATATTCTCGACTTACAGCAGATTAACTTAATAACAGTCCATTTGAGATTACCTTGTCACTTAATAGATTGCCGCACATAATAAAAATTACTCAACTCCCAAGTAAAATGGGGAAATTGCTCCGAGAGAAAACTGCCTGAACATAATGAATTACCATACAATGATTAATGACGACCAAACTCCGACATTACGACCCGGAACACTTGTCAAAAACATTAATTGTCTATTCTCAGCGTTTTCTGTAGACATTATTCATAGAGATATGATTGAGTGGAGTCTTAAGTATTTTGGATGCCCATTAATTATTATTAGCCTTTTTTATGTTTTAAGTGAACAGGGGGTCAGCACGCTCACCTGATTGTAAGTGATACGCCTGACCATGACAGAACGGTATTGAAGGAGACCCACAACTGATAAGCAGTTATTATCCTCCTTCTCCTCCATCAATGCTGTACTGCGCCCGATACCAGAGACAACAGATGCAAGGTCTCTTATACTCGGTAATTTCACTAGCTATAGTGCCTTCATCCCGAAACACAAAGTGCATAACTGTTTCACGGGACGAAATCTGGCACTGCGGTGGCTACCTAGTCGACTCAGCATCGAGTCTACCACCTAGCTGTTACTTAGTTTTAGTAAATTAGAGAGTTGACAAAAGCCTCTGTAGATTTAGAGTAAATATATGAATTATTCAAATGGCGTCATGACTAAATATAAAAATTGGCGGCATTGCATTGTGCTTGGCCGCGTTAGTAAATAAATAAATATCTATTGACATTACACAGCGCCATCTAGTCCCAAGTTAAGCGTACTTAAATACTTTTTTTTCGTAAATACATACATAGAAAACATTCAGACCATTACGAACAGACATGTTCATGCACACAAATGTTTGTACTGCCCGGGGATCGAACCCGGAACCCTTGGTGTTGCAGCCGACCTATTAACCGCAACAACAAATGGGTCGTCGAATGGGTAGTAGGTTAACTGAATTCATATTCACCTGCTACGAATATGCTGTACAGCAGGCTAGACATTCGAGACAGTTTTTAGTAGGAGAGCGAGCAAGTGGCAAGCTCAGATAGCTTTCAGTCCAAATAGTGCAAGAGCTGTGAACAAATTTTGGGAAGTTATATGAGGCTAGCTGAAAAATTGTCCTATACCTTATATACCCCAACACAAAATTGCAAACAAGGCAAATCTTAAAAAAATTTAGGGGTTGATATACTCACCAGCCAAAATTTGCTACCAGTTCTTGCACTTTTTGAACTGAAAGCCATCTGAGCTTGCTACTTGCTCGGTGAATCTGCGAAGGCTATCCGTCGCCAACAGCGAATTATAATTCTTCAGAAAAAGACATTTGAAAAACATACATCGAACTAACCCATATGGTATAATTATGATATGATACACGAGCATGTACATATCATAATTTTACCGTAAGGAATCCCAAAAGATAACGGCAGATGTGCTTCGTTAAAAAACTCCAACTCCTAATTAGGTTCTGACGCAGATGAATTAGTGATGTTAATAATATTCGTGTATAAAAATAGCGGCCAGACTCACGTAAAATCAGGTCGTATTTAAAGGGTCAATATTTGTATTAGCTCGTATTTTACTGCTGAAATTAGATCTCTCACTACACAACTCTTTAGACTATGAATGCTGAATAGGGTTACCACCATCTCTAAAACAGTATTACAATAAGATTACTTCGCCTTTTCTGGTACAACAATGCTGACGTATCATTAAGTAATACGGTTTCAAGATAGCGGTAATCCACCTAAAGACTGGTTGTCTTTAAATTTCTATTTATTACTTCTTCTTCCAAATAATATTTTCAGTCGCTTGTCCTTATCCAAATTTTACATACAAAAGATTCCTCTGCTGGTACTGAGAAATAAATACTCATATTATTTATATACGGAACAATATCAGGCATCTCTGTAGATTCCTTCTACATGACTTATCATTAATTTCTCTACATGTTTTGTAGTATACATACCTAAACTTTTATTCGAAGAATATTCGCTATTGCTCTCCAACTATCTCAAGTAGCTTCATCGAACGAGTGACGAACGCAGAAGGCTCTTCACTGTAAATAATAGTCCAATATTCTCGAATGTACCCAAAGTTGGTTACATCACTAGCGTATACAAAAACTTATTCGTGTTTGATATGACGTGAACAAGTGGTGCTCTGTCCCTTGCCACTGTTTCAAATTAGGGCTGTAGGCTCGACGAGGGTGAATCAAGAACACTCAAAGGTATCATTAATCGGGTCTCCATCCCGCGGAAATAATTTCTATTTTCACGGTAAGAAATTGCTTCTGAAATGATGCAAATCCATGGAATGGAGCTTATTTAATTTCTCGCCATTGTAGATTTATAATCCGACGCTTATGATGACGCCACTAACCAAATTTGGAGCTTGGGATTCATGGACAGAAAGAGGAATTAAAAATTAAATTACCATTCCCACTGTTGTGTTTTGTTTTTAAACTGGTATCAACAATTTATCACCAATAGAATAGTCCGTGCACAAGAGCAAGCCCATCATGTATAAAAAAATGCTAGGTTACCGATTTAAAATACACAAGTGCGTACAAATACATACTCGTGGGTACTAAATTGGGTCCAGATGGTGTTATGTGAGTAGAGCGTCGGTGGTCAATGGTGTGGACTGTCGCCTTCCTACCGGGAGGGCTAAGGTTCAAATCCCGACACGTACCAATGTGTTTTCGAATTTTCGAAAATATATGAACATTATCGACGCTCTTACGGTGAAGGAAAACATCGTGTGGAAACCTTCATGCACGCCTGCGAAGAGATTCGAAGGTTGTGTGTGAAGTCGTCCAATCCGCACTGGGCCCGCGTGGACGACTAAGGCCTAATCACCCTATACGGGTAGGCTCATGCCCCTCAGTGGGGACGTTTAATGAGCTGATGATGATGATGGTGTTATGTGATATTTATTTATCGAAATACCTGTGATGGTTGACTTTTGTGATCCTTCGGTCGAAATACAACTGCTATTGTTTTTAAGAAGAATGTAACTCGACATTTTACTTGCTTACGAAAATATTCCCATATTTACATGTAATAAAGGCAGTAATAAAGGCAGTGTCAATTTCCAAGGAGTGTGTTTCTCCCCAGTGCCAGTGATCTGTTTCGCGCGGGCCCTGATCGCTTTCAGTCACATGTGTTCGCGAATCGGCTGTAATTCAATTTACAAGCTTTCATAGCCGAGAGCCAAATGTGTGTACACTTAGGTAATTAAAGACTAAGTATGGGAGGCGGTATCCGCTAAGTTACGAGGTTATTGGTAGAACAATGTTTATTATTTTATAGATGTTGCAGAAGCAAATGCTACATGCATTTGCTTGAAAGATTGTATAAATTTCTAATTTGACAATAGTCTGTAAGTAATTACAGACTATTGGATGAAAATTCTTTTCAATAATTGTAAAATTATTGAAAAGAATTTTCATCCAATTATTGAGAGGACTACACGAACGGGTTTCCTCTTCATTTTAATTTTGTACAAGAGGTTCTTGCACAAAATTAAACATTCGGAGCTGGTGGTAAATTAATTTCCTTCAATCAAAATAATATTATATTTTTCAATAACAGTTGGACGATTCAAAGGTTTCTTTATGAATTTACTTCACTTAGGAGTTTTTAGATTTCGAATCACTCTTTTATTTGCACTGTAAAAGGAGTATTTAGTTGTGGTATCGTTTTTTAGTTATTATTATGGTTGCGAACTAAAGCCTTGATAAGTTTTATGAAATATTTATTTGCCAATTGTGTTTTGTGTGAATTAGAAAAGCTACTGGGGACCTGGAATTCCTGCGCAAAATGGGATGGCCCCGCTGTGGAAAGGTACAATCACGATTCGTATTTTATTTTCTGATATAAAATATGTATTCTTTACATTTCTAGTTATGTATATATATACAGCCTTTGATGTTTATCCGAAAAACTTATTATTATTTCTTACAGCAATTCTTGTATTTATCCGAATATTATATTTATATAGGAACTGAGGTAATCCCTCTTTCCATGAGGTTATAATATGTGTGTCGCTATACCTTGTATTCTTAATATATTTCTTTATAAATATGTCTGGGACCTCTCAACGGGTAGCTTCATCTAAATTGCTCAGAAACCGATGTAATTGGATCGTCTCTTGAGATCATCCGATACTGAGATATTTCGCTGGGAGTAATACACTTTTCAAGGTAATCTTAAAATATTGGGGTTAAGTAATTAAGGCTTGGATGTCGATAAATATTATCTGTAAGGAAATATAGGCTTTTTTATTTAGAGAAAGAAGTTTCTACACATGTATTTTCTTACAGATATATATTATTAGTAAAATGGGGGAGACCTATGTCCAGCAGTGGACTGCGATAGGTTGAAGAGAGAGAGAGAGAGAGATATATATTAGTAGAACGAGATTTCAAAGATTTCTTCTAATAAAATCGTTATTTTTCGTATTTATTTTATGGTGTAATTTATATTTATTCTTAATAATAATTGCTTTGTAACACCCCATGCAAATTTAACTATGAAAATTAATAAGAACAAAAAACCATCGTTACCGATTGAGTGAGCCTAAACATAGATATTACAGGCTTGCCAATATCCCAACCAATTCTGAAGAAATCCAGAGACCCAGTACCATAAATAGTTTCTAAAAGGATGCTCCTTCATAAAAGTTCATCTCATATCGTCACATGCATTCAGCGACCATACATTCTACCCAATAGGAACGTTCTCTAGCACATCGCAGTCACTAGTTTGATATACAAAAGGTCATAGTGGAGCAATGGCGCGCGCGGGTGACGCCGGCTGGACGCTGAGATAAAGGGATTTTGGCTTAATGCTGTGTTGCTCGTGTGTGGATGTAGGAAGCCCTTGGATATTCCGATTATTAGATTAGCGCTTAAATACTAGTTTCAATGTACTAGTTTTTACTCGCAGGTTTTCTCTCTCTCTTCAACCTGTTGCATCCCACTGCTGGTCATAAGTTTCCCCCATTTTGCGCCAGATATTCCGGTCCTCCATTTTCTTTATCCAGCCTTCACCTTTCGCAAGTCGTCTTTCCATCGGGCTGGAGCGCGTCCAACGCTACGCTTGCCAAGACGCGGTCTCCACTCAAGAACTCGTCTGCCCCATCGGTTCTGCGACATACGTGATCGGTTCACTGCCACTTCAACCTGCTGATCTGCAGCTTTTCTTGCGTTAAATTCAATCATGGTTCCACTTTCTTGGTTAAAGGCACAGTATAGAACTCGGAATAGGCTAATATTACACTAGGTGTATGTTTTCTATCGATTTTTAGCTTTATCTTGAAAATTCTGGAATGCTCCATATAATTTCTACTCGTTGTTTCAGGGCAGCGCGGGGGGATATAAAAACAGAAAGTAGCCTTTGTCACTCTTCATCATTTAAACTATCACTACTTAAAAAGTCAAGTCGATCCATCGCTGCGTTCAGCATCCTTGCATATGGATTTGATAGCCTCATGAAGTACCTAGTGGTTTATGGGTACCTTTTCCTAGTGGTCTGAGCGATAAGTATAAATGTGTGGCTCTCCTTATGGCTATGCTGTGTGTGGCGGCCTGGTCCCTGCAGTAGGCTGACAGGCTAATGATGAAGATGTGTGCAAGCTTAATCACCTGTCTGAAAAAAAAAAGATTCCGTGCCATGCGGGTTCAACGGATGATCTTCATTAGCTCATTAAATGTCCCCTCCAAGGGGCACGTGCCTACCCGTAAAGGATGTATATAGGCCTAAGTTTTCCAAGCGGGCCCAGTGCGGATTGGCGTACTTCACGCACAATTTTTGATACTTCGCAGGCGTGGTCAGGTTGCCTTACGATGTTTTTCCTTCACCGTAAGAGCGTCGGCCAATGTACATATAATTTCGAAAATTCGAAAACACATTGGAACGTGGCGGGATTGGAATTTCCACCCTCCCAATCGGAAGGCAACAGTCCACACCATTGAGCCACCGACGCTTTCAATGATTGATTATAAGGTAGTATCTAGGAGTTATGGCTTAAGGCAACTTCCGAAGCGTGGATGGAATCGAAATCATAGTATAGTATAGTGTATAGTATTCGTTCTTTCATCAGAAGACTGATGACATGGCTGCTTAACTCATATAATCGTTAAGCGAACGTGCTAGTTATTTTTCCTACAAACATTACTACGTGAATAATTTTAAAAGATAAATCAAAGGTAAATTGCATTTAAAAATGTTTTACACGCTTTATTTTTAAACCGCGTCTACAATTTATGGTTTCACGATTGGATACGAAACTTTAGGTGAGCTATTGTGCGAATTTTCAGCTGATAATTTGCGGTAGATACACGAGTTTACTGACTTGCTTGCAGTATAATAAATTGTAAATAATAATAGAAGCATCGGTGGCTCATTGGTGTGGACTGTTGCCTTTCGAACTAGAGCGTGTGGGTACGGGTGGGTATCGCCAAAAGCAGGCTGAACTCAACGAGATTTATAAAATAATGTTTTTAAATACTACGTTCACAATTACACTATACAATTTTTTCTAGTGTGTTTTCAGTGCATTGCACGCGTGTGAAACCGAGGCGGTTTGCTAGTAGTAGATTAACAAAGAAAAATACAGAGTTTACAAATAATTTCATGGATTGAACAACCCCCGTCGGGTATAGTTTAGGGCAAATCGAGGGTGTACCGGAGTAAAATGAAATACTTTGTTATGTACACAGCGATTTATTGTTACTGCCAGAGAGAGACAACGAGAGACATCATTTAGTCTAGGTATATATGTGGTTCCAGAAAACACAATGCTTGCGAGATATAATAGCGTACAACGTCATCTATTAGATCAATTAGTAAAGTATTCAAATTCAAATCATAAATAGAACAAGTGGAACGTACATGGATAATTATGTAGTTTTTAAATAATTCCAAAAGGAGATTACAAGTTGTCTCACAGGTATCAAAGTTAACATGCTTGAATATCGAGTTCGCGGTAATGAGTTATTAATGTCGAGCTTACTTTGAATAGTTTGACTACAAAACTTGTATTGAATTTTAGCTAAGTATCACACAGTTTCTCTCAGGTGTAATAATAATTGAGTTTTGATTGAGGTTTGATCGAATATGTTGTTGTGTTGTTTCATGTCGAAATGGTTTTCAGTGCTGTAGCGAGGTCTATGGTAGGCGCGGCCGAAATGGTATACATATATGTCAAAGGGCCTCTTTTACTAACAAGTTAAGCGTAAAACTTGTATTATGGGTACCAATCAACGGATGAGCATTCTTTGGTTTTTTTTTTATAAATACATACATTTTCACATAGAAACAGATCCACCCAGATCAATACAAACAGACATGTTCATGCAGTTAACTTATTTCATATATGTTTTAGGTTACAAAGTTCACCTGATAGTAAGTGATACGCCTGACCATGACATAGTGAAATTGATTGAGACCAACAACTGATAAACAGATAATCATCATCTCATCATCATCATCATCATCAGCTCATTAAACGTCCCCACCGAGGGGCACGAGCCTACCCGTATAGGGTGATTAGGCCTTAGTCGACCACGTGGGCCCAGTGCGGATTGGAGGACTTCACACACAACCTTCGAATCTCTTCGCAGGCGTACATGAAGGTTTCCTCACGATGTTTTCCTTCACCGTAAGAGCGTCGGATAACGTACATATATATTTCGGAAATTCGAAAATACATTGGTACGTGTCGGGATTTGAACCTCAGCCCTCCCGGTAGGAAGGCGACAGTCCACACCACTGAGCCACCGACGCTCCTACAAAACAGTTATTATTCTCCATCAATGCCACACTGCGCCCGAGACCCAAGACAACAAATGTAAGTTCTCTTATACCCTGTAATTTTCATAAAATAACTTTCATATAACACTGGCTATGAAATACAAAAGACGCTACTCCCTGAAGAAATTTTCGCTTCCTTCTACACCTAACTGTTGGTGGGGTTAAATTTACACCCGCAATTCCTATTTCGCCTCGACTGTAATATTGCAGTGGATATTATTCGCAACACCTGCACCGAAAGAACCCCCCAAGGCAGATTGCTCAAAGCGGACAAGATATAACGAAGCGAACAAGGGCTAATTATACAACGATTTGTAATCTTCTCGACCTCCTTCACGGTGTTGCCAGTGCGTGTGACTTACATTGTTGGTAGTTTTATTAATATATTTGGGAATTATATTTAATAGGCACAAACTATTTTTCATGTAGTGAAGAATATGATATTAAATTAGGAGAACTGATGAAGATGAAATATTTCTTTAATGTGATAGCGGACAAACAGGCAGACTGCTCATCAAACTAAAATTCAAAAATATTTTTACAAATACTTTTGAATCATCAAATGTTATAATTACCACCACTACGTCTTTCAATGTCATCTCAGAGTTTTAAAGTAAAATACAAGACTGCCTTACTTAAAAGACAATATATGACTGAAGACTTGAAACATTCTTACGCAGCAAATATAGCTCTTAGATCATTTTTCATTTTAAATAAATAAACAAATACATACACATACGCTCACACACTCATTTATAAATAATCAATTACACACTCACCAACACAAATACCTCTTACATGTACACACAGAAAGTTCGGGCAGAAATAAAGTAGGATTTAATTTATGTTTTTTCTCTGTCATTGTTTAACTTATTATAAAAACGCACCATACTTATATAATATTAAAAATTGTCAACCAAGCATAACCTAGGCCTTTCAACAACATCTCAGAGGGTAAGGGGAGTAGCTGAAAAACAGCGATGCTCGGGATTGCTCTCGTTGCAAACTCAGCTGAGATCCTTCCCTGTGTCTCAAAGTACTTGTTTTTTGTAAAATTTTGAATTTTTATTTGTTAAATGTTTGAAGAGAGACAATAAATATATTCTTATTCTTATTCTTATTCTTATTTATAATTATATTTTTTATGACTCTACCACCGGTTCGAGATAAGTAGGATCTTCGAGAAGAACCGGCAAGGAACTCGATAGTCACTCTTTTGAACTTTTATCATTGGTTACAGAGTTTTGTCATATGATGTTAAATGACACCGTCGCTTATCAACACTTGCAATACCAGAGGGCAAAGTAGAACAATCGAGCGCCAGTGGCTCTTTGGTGTGGACTGCTGCCTACCGATCTGGAGGGCGTAGGTTCAACTTTCGCTACGTATTATTGCATTTTAGAATTTATATGGACGTTTATCCAACGCTCATATGGTGAAAGAATGTATCTTGAGGAAAGCTGCGTACGCCTCTAGCTTAACGTGCATTCTTAAGAATGTTATTGTCTATGTTTTGAAACCGGTGATTTAAAATGCTATGTCTTAACCAAACCGGGAGAAATCGAACAAAGTGACTTTTTAAGCTCCCCGCGATTCGAACCCATGACCTACGATCATGCAAATCTAACCCAACGCCGAACGCACTAGACCCCGAAAGCAGTTAAAAAAATACGAGTATAATATTTCTTTATAAGCACCTTGCAACACTTTTCATTAAGATATTCCATTTACCCCATTTTTAAAGTGTTGAAGTTTGAAATAAATTCTCCTATAGTCAAGAATTCATCTTGAAGTAGATAGAATAATTACCCGAGCTGAGGATCAGCTATAATGAAAAGGAAACTTTGTCCGGACGGACGCAAAAGATGAACTTTAAAAGATAAAACAATATTTCTGAGGGAAAAAATACCAGTACTAGTTGGCTGCAAAAAAGTCCAAGTTTAAAAGGCAATATTATGTTCGGAACATTTCCAATATCATCCGTTAGAACAGGTTATTGTTTTTGCACAATGATGTAAAAAAGTATGGATTCGTGATATGCTCACAAAACAATGAAAAAAGGGTGTTCCGAATGCAGTGACAGCACACATACACATATTTCGAATTTCGAACACATTTACCTAAACAAAAGAGTACAAACTGTACTCTATTTGGCGGTTCGTTTTTATGGCATGGCGTATCTACCTTTATATATACAGAATATCATTGGTTTGAAGAGGTTATTGTTTTTGCCGAGCTGCCAGTTCGTGTTTGTGTCAAAAAAATAATGAACAAAAATGTATCGAAAAAAAAATAATAGGCGGTTCACTACAACTCTATATGGGAATAACACGCTTTATTTGAATTAAAGGAGTAAACGATCATAGAATTGTTACTATGGAGTATTATAATCATCAGCTTATTATACGTCCCCACCGAGGTGCACGAGCCTACACGTATAGGGTGTATAGGCCTAAGTCGTCCAATGCCCAGTGCGGACTGCCCTTTGAATGTAGTATACAATAAATATTTAATAACACTTTTATATAAAACTAGCTTTTGCCCGCGGCTTCGCTCGCATTAAATTCGGGATAACACGGTACTTTCATTTATCACTATACATAGGATTTCCCCTCCCTCCAACTTTAAAGGTTTCGGATCAATTTCAGATTTTTTTTAGCAAAAAATATGTTATAGTGAGCTAACCTTAAAAGATAGACATATGCTGTCGCGGACTATTTTGTAGACCTTTAAAAGGAGAACAATACTCTCATACATGACTTTTGTGAAACTTTAACCGTTTACTCAGCGTACGCAGCGGAAGCTCCAAGTATGAAAAAAATACCCCGATTTTGAAACATTCTTCATTGCTGCTCCGCTTCTATTACTCGTAGCGTGATGATATATAGCCTATAGCCTTCCTCGATAAATAAGCTATCTAACACTGAAAGAATTTTTCAAATCGAACCAGTAGTTCCTGAGATTAGCGCGTTCAAACAAACAAACACTTCAGCTTTATATATTAGTATACATTCAAACAACATGCAATGATAGCTAACTAACAAAACAGAGTGTAACTCGTTCTGTAACTTGTATGCACAAAGCTTATTGAAAACAATTAAACCTCCAACATAGTTTATTAAAAACATTTGAATAATTAAAATGAGAACCTAGCAAAAAGCTGACAGTGTGAAATATTTCACAATAACTCATTATCAGCAGAGCGCGAATTGTGTTTTTGCCCTGTTTTATGAACATGAAGTTTTGTTTTTGAATTTCTGAATTAGCTAAAATGCAATGTTAATAAATTGCTAGTAAAATGTTAGTAATAACTAAGAAAACTAATACAAACATCATGTTTTTAAAGTCTTTAGGAGAGGCTTGCGTTTGGCAGCGATCATATTAGGCTAAAATAATAATGATGCAGTATAAATTACATAAATTTTGATATGCCATTGTAAAATTTACGTTAACACCCGTCTCTTTCGTAACCCGCAACCATTACTCCGGGTTCAAATGTTAGTAGTTGAAGTTAAATTGATCAATTAAAACTTGCCTCCCCATAGATAGTAGTCAAGGTGTTCGCCCGATACTTTCAACCGACATTAACGCCGATCATCCAGCAACTTGGGATTGGCTAATCATACCGCCGAATCGGTTTTTGATAACAAGTTTAATGGCGTGCGTACAGGGGCCCAATTCCCCTAATTTTAGAATGCGTCGATAGTATCGTAATTGCGTTTCAATAGTGTAATTTTGCAGTCACTGACGTTATTTAACTAGAACAAAGGTTGATTTTGAGTTGATGCGAAGTAATACAGTTACATCTTTCAGTCTGATCAACGTAGCTTTATTGATTTTAGATTTTGAAATATTTAAACACAAAAACCGTAAAGTAAATGACAAATAATTCAACAAATAAAACTGACAATACTACACTTTTCAGATAAAAATTACGTGTATTTGTATTCAAAAAAGAATTCAAAATTCTTTGTTCAAATTAGGCTTACAAAAAGCACTTATGAACGTCAAAAAATAAACAAAAATATAATAAAAACAATAACAAATACTAAAAATATAACAAATACTAAACTAAAAATATGAATTTTGATGCTTTGAAAAAAAAGCGCTTCAGTGGTTTGGCCTGTTGAGAAAGAAGCACCCAAGAAAACTCAACAGTGTAGCCTTTTTTAAAAACAATTACTTAATGTAACAATATATCATAAACACTGAAATAGCTGAGCAGTTTAAGACCACGGATATTTATCACATAAATATTCGTCAATAGTGTTGTACCCTTTTTAGAAAGGTGTTTTTTTATTCTAGCTTTAAACATGTGTAAAGGTAACTCGACAATATTTGCGGTACCTTATTGAAAACTTTATACATCTTCCTAAAAGATTTACCTACTTAATGTAGTCTCAAGTCTGGAACAGCAAGTTTGTTTCTATTCCTAGTATTAAAATTGTGTGAGTCACAATTTTTTTTAAAGGTATGATAGTATTTACGGACGTAAATTCAATTTTCATAAATATATTGTGATGCTATAGTCATTATATTTATTTCTTTAAAAAGTTCCTTAAGAGAGTCACGGGGTCTAAGGTTGTAGATAAAACGAATAGCTCTTTTTTGTAGTACAAATATTGTATTAATGTCGGCAGCTGAGCCCCACAACAGTAGACCATACGACATGACACTATGAAAATAACTAAAATGAACCAAGTACGCAGAATTATTAAATAATTTCAATTGTGTATTACGCACAACTTTTGCGTTTTTCTCCCAAATCGCTTATTGGGGTTGACGTGGTTTACTAACTAGGATTGAGGCCGAGGGTCACCGTAGCTATCGTCGTGGATGACTTCTCTCAATACTGTTGGTAAGCCGTTAAGATAGTATAAGGATTGATATTCTAATTTGACATTGGTTATGCTATGGCTTTATGTCAGGGCTCTTTGTTTCGAAGGTATAATATTTTTTTGTTTTTGGTATTAATATTAATGTTATCATATGTATATAGTAACATTAATGTATACATTAAATTTATTAATTTTAAATAGTATTAGATTAAATTTAGATAGTTAAACCATGCTGAATAGTTGAAGGTTTAAATTACCAGGATTCCAGATGCAATAGAAAATCAGTTATGTCCGTTGGATTTATCCGACTGCGGCAGTTTAAGTGTAATCTTTGTGTCTTAGTGCACCTTCTCGATATCAAAATGAACGACACTTTCTTTACGCGTAAACTTATAAGGATAAATTACATTGCTCAAAGTTAAAAAATCTTATTAACTGTAGAATTAAAAATCTAGCTATCGCTTCAAAGAGTTTTATCGTTACTACCGTTTTTCTTAATCATTTGTCAGCAACTAATGTTAAGGAGGAAAGTTCTATGTACGTTATGTAATTTTGTATTAATTGTACTAACAACTTTCCGATTGATGTAAAAATTAAACAAATATTATAAACCCTTGCGAACCTTATTTACTCTGTATCTAAAATTTTGCGTTTAGTTTGCTTTAATTAAGACCCGACTTTGCAGCTATTTACGACTTGCAAAGGGTCAAGTTGTATCTCCATAGATTATTCTCGGACGGAAATTACACTTCTGTCATGCTAAATTAGGGTTCGTCATTACTGTCAAATGTAAAATTAGTTTTTACATTCATTAACCCAACTGGCAAATAACATGCATTCAATACCAGTTATAATTAACTTTTCAATTTAACGGTTTAACTTTATCATTAAGAAGTAATTGAAATGCTCTTTTATTCTTTTCTTTTACATTATACGAATGAAAAATCAATAAAAAACGTAAAAAGGGTAATGCCCGCATTAAACAATGAAAAGGTTTCATTCAATTGCTTTGTTACTTAAGCACTTAGGCAAATCTCGAAGTATTTAAAGGTCCATTTGAAATTAAAGTGGGTGAACATTTTGTATGCAAAAAAACAATTCAATTGAAAACTCCAGCATCGAATTGAGATATCGAAGGAAGTTACGTACGAGCATTACTCGAGAATTCAATAAGCGGCACGGCCGGACATTAAAATATTGAAAGTCGACGCAAAGTTTCCTAATAAAAAAGGTACCATTTGTTAAAATGAAAAACGGTTTCTACTTCTCACTTCTTCGGACGGACGATCTCGAACGGAACTTAGGTTGTGTGGACTAAAAAGATATTTTAGGTAACTCGTTGGAGATTTCTGACGATCCATGCAGTGTTGTGGTGGAGTACTGTAGTCTCCTTTTACACCAATCGGTATCTTTAGTTCATTCCTTTTGCAGTAAGACATTTGTGTACATACACCATGATATTAAAAACACACTATGTTTTTTTATGTATTTACAGAAAAGTTTTAAAAGAAGCTTTACTAGGTACTGAGTCGTCTAGGTAGGTACCACTGCAGTGCCAGATGTCGTCCCGTGAAGTACCATTATTTGCACTTATTTAATTCTTTATTGTACACTGAAATACACAAAAAAACAAAATGAAAAGAAAAAGAGAGTACAATGGGCGGCCTTATTGCACATGGCAATTTCTACCAGGTAACCTTAGGATGGAGAAATCAAATACATAGGAATTGGGGCAGACAAGTGTACGTAATTAGTGCAAATGATATACATACTAAACAATAACTTTTATATATCAATTTATATATTATAATACGAATATAATAATGAGTCAGGAAAGATATGAAATAAATTAAATATACCTACGTGGACAAAAATACTCGCACCAGTAAATTTAACTTATACATATACATACGTTACATATATATATATATATATATATATAAATATTATGTTCATGCACACAAATGTGTGTACTGCTTGGGGATCGAACCCGGAACCCTTGGTGTAGCAGCCGAAGTCTCGACCATTACACCACATGGGTCGTCAATATAGACAGACAGTTATTATCTCCATCAATGCCGCACTGCGCCCGTAGCAACAGTTGTTTGGTCTCCTATACCCGGTAATTTTACTAGCTACATTACTATTTCACGGGACGATATCTCACACTGCGCTTATACTTACCTAGAAGACACAGTACCAACTCTACCTAGAAAAAAAATACACAAAACTGTATTAAAGTATGTTTATCCGATGTTCTTTACTAGCCATAGTACAATCACTTTAGTTAAATTGGGGCTGGATGGAAAATTCCGGAACAGTCAACTTCCCAACTATTATACCTATTCAACCTATCGCAGTCCACTGCTGGACATAGGTCTCCCCCATTTCGCGCCAGATATCCCGGTCCTCCGCTTTCCTCATCCAGCCTCACCAGCGACTTTGGCAAGTCGTCGGTCCATCGGGCCGGAGGGCGTCCTACGCTACGCTTGCCGAGACGCGGTCTCCACTCCAGAACTCGTCTGCTCCAACGGTTCTGCGACATACGTGACCAGCCCCCTGCCACTTCAACTTGCTGATCCGGCGGGCTATGTCGGTAACTTTAGTTCTCTTACGGATTAAATCATTTCTGATCTTATTCCTAAGAGAGACCCCGAGCATAGCTCGCTCCATTGCGCGTTGAGTGACTGAACTATTATACAATATGACTTTATTCACGATTATTAAATGTCGTAAACATTTTTTTTCATTCACATGCTTCCAGTGATTGTATAGATACCTAATCATGTAACCTAACCTAAACCAAAGCATTACAAAAGATGCCCAAGGCTGAGACGGCTGTCTAGACGAGCTATTCTAGGCTTCATTACAGTCTAGACTAAGCTATAATGATAAAATAACGTTTCTGTATTCACATATTAGCTTAAATCCACGCAATGAGTATTTGAATTTGAATAGGTTACTACGAAACGAGTTTAATCGCGAGTAAAGTTGTTAGGAATAACGATGTCTGGGATTTTTCATTATTTTGTATTTACATGATATATATTTTTGATTTCTTAAAATACATTTCAGTCATGACAATAAGCAAGTTTTTTTGTTTTACAAAGTGTAAAGTACGGTCATGATGCTCACTTGATGATAAGTGATAAACAGTTATCATCCTCTATTAATGCCGCTCTGCGCCCGACACCCGAGACAACAGATGTTAGGTCTCTTATAACCGGTAATTTCACAAGCTACAGTGTTCCCATCCCAAATCACAGAAGTGCCGGTTCAAGCAGTGCGTCTTTGGAATGTGTTACCTTATGACATAAAACGTGCTCAGTCCATTGGAAAGTTAAAAAATATGGTATATAAACATTTTCTTTCCATTTCTTAGTTTGTTATATGTGCCAATTTATGTATGTATGTGTACATATGTATTTGTGTGTATGCATGGAATTGTATTGTTACATATATATATGTATGTGTATATATGTATATATACTTAATACGTAATTAT
Source organism: Leucinodes orbonalis (assembly GCA_019425675.1). Classification (NCBI taxonomy): domain Eukaryota; kingdom Metazoa; phylum Arthropoda; class Insecta; order Lepidoptera; family Crambidae; genus Leucinodes; species Leucinodes orbonalis. The sequence goes on along the minus strand of PQWD01005156.1, from coordinate 71,404 downwards.
GTACTGTACAGGACTAGAACCACAATTTCTTTGTCCAGTAGCCGACATCTTAACCATTTCCCCTCACAGGTCATTTAAAAGGGTACTGTGGGATTCCTCACATCTTAAAGAAATATCATCGATATTCTACTATATTTTGATTCTATTTGGATTGGCTTACATGTTCTGACAAATGCGGATCTTTTTTAAATGATGTGTTTTTACGAATTCGTCCATTCGGTGGTAAAACATAATTTACTACATCGGGGGTCGTTTATCAAAGGCTATACCACAGACATCCGAATATACAATTAGACTGGACAAGCCGCCAAGTTTATAGGCAGTCCCAGTGTCGCAATTTCTTTTCGGTTCATACCCTGTGAAAAGTTATTATATTTCTTGATAAATTTACTGATTCATTGCGGTGATGGCATGTTACAATTGCACAGGATGGCATTTTGGGAAAAAACGGTAATTTCTTCTAATATTCGTGCGTGTTGACTCGTCTCTCAGAGCGTAAACTGGTAGCCAGTGTATGCTTGTTGAGCTTACATTTGTCACACTTAAAAACGCGGCTTGCCCTATCTCCTGTATTGGGAAATCTGTGGGCTATACGTTCGTATTTTACGCGCTTTGACATGTTTTTGACTGCGCAAATACAGTATAAATTTAACAGTATCCTGGGATATATTAGGGTTTTTATACTTTATTTATTTTACGACTAAAATGTCATCTATTACAACGGTTTTTCGTCCATTCTGAACAATGGATGTCCAATACGACCCATCTGGTGTAATGGGTTAGACGTTGGCTATTACACCAAACGTTCCGGATTCGATCCCCGGACAGTACAAACATTTGTGTGTATGAACATTTGTACTGGTTTGGGTGATTTCTATGTATAATATGTACATCTACATCATCATCATCATCAGCTCATGAAACGTCCCCATCGAGGGGCACGAGTATACCTGTACACGGGTGTATATGCCTTAGTCATCCAAGCGGGCCCAGTGCGGTTTGGCCGACTTCACGCAAAATATTTGAGTCTCTTCGCAGGCGCAGGTTTTGTCACTATGTTTTCATTCACCGTAATAGCGTCGGATAAACGTACACATAATTTCGAAAATTCGAAATCACATTGGTACGTGGCGGGATTTGAACCTGCGACCTACCGATAGGAAGGCAACAGGTCACATCGACCACCGACGATCTAATTTCTACATAGTGTTGTTAATTTTCCTCAATTGTTTTTGTCATGGTCAGACGTATCATTTACCATCAGGTAAACGCATTGTCCATCCCGTTCATTTATGACATAAAAAAACTATAATATGTGTGAGTTTTAAACAACCTTCACGGTAAATCAAACTTAACACAGTTTGATATCGCGTGTGGCGTAATTTAACAGTCCCCGCTACCCTCATTCCATTTCCTTGACGATTCGCAGTAGAGAGCAACCATCAATCACAGACCTTTCTCGTGTATAAAATCTTTAGGGCAATAAAATAAGCGAACAGACAATAAAATAACTGTGCATGGAATAAGCGATCCTGCGGGGCCCGTAACGATTGTTATGATTGCAATAAATTTAACGGTTCTCGTCTCCAGTCCGTTACGAGACGCTGCCGAATACTACAGAAATATAAATAAATCTGATAAATTGGTGATATTTCATCGTGATACGAAGAATTTCCAATCGTTAGAGTTGAGCAGCTATTTTTATTTATTTTCTTCGATGCTGGATGTTAAACAAGCGCATAGGGTTGACGATCGTCCAAGTTAAGTAATCATTGCAATGGTCAGTTGTAGGATGGGTGACCAAAAATTATAACGGCATTCTTCATGTATCGGAAACTACATAAGGACGATTATGTTGGCTACTTCTTAAGTTCGAGTCGGTTTAGGTATTACTTGATTGTCCGAAAATAATGAAGGTTCTATGCACAGATTTCCCAATACAAGAGATGGGGCAAGCCGCGTTTAAAGTGCGACAGATGTAAGCTCAACGAGCATACACTGGCTGCCAGTTTACGCCTTGTGAGACGAGTCAAACGCACGAATATTAGAAGAAATTGCCGTTTTTTTTCCAAAATGCCATCCTGTGCAATTGTAACATGCCATCATCGCATTGAATCAGTAAATTTACCAAGTATTAGAATAACTTTTCACAGGTAAGAACCGAAAGGAAATTGCGACACTGGGACTGCCTATAAACTTGACGGCTTGTCCAGTCTAATTGTATATTCGGATGTCTGTGGTTCTATGCTTCGAAGGGCACATTAACAGGTGTCCCGATTTGCGCGGGACTTCCCGATTTTCAGGGGTCCGAGGATACGTACCCATCGGGTCGCAAAATGTCCCGATTAATTAAAGAAGAAAAATAGATTTTTCATTAAACAAATATACTTACGCTACGTAACTTCTACTATTTACATCACTGTGAAATTGAAAATGGCATATCATTTTTTATTACCTGTCTCGTGTACCGCTTTAAAACAAATCGGACTTGGAAACATTAGCCGTGAGTGACGTTTAGAAGCGCTAATCCGCAATAAGCCCGCGTGTTACGATTATCTGACCAAAGCGATGACGTGGATCACCACATTAATAATCATATTAATCTTGTTGTGTGGGCATAGTTAAATTGTTTTGATTCGGACGACCCATTTGGTTTTATGGTTGAAACGTCGGCTATTACACCAAGGGTTCGATCCCCGGGTAGAACAAACATTTGTGTGCATGAACATGTCTGTGTTGATCTGGGTGTTTTCTATGTATAATATGTGTGTACATATTTATAAAAGAAAAGTATATAAGTATGTTCATCCGTCGTTTAGTAACCATACTACAAGGTATGACGCGCATTACTTTCACGCTTAACTTGTAAATATCAATGGATATTTATTTATTTCTTGGGAATCTGCATTAAGGTCGACTACAACACCATGAGTTCCGGGTTCGATCCCCGGGCAGTACAAACATTTGTGTGCATGAACATGTCTGAAAAATGGTCTGGGTGTTTTCTATGTATAATATGTATGTATTTCCAAAAAAAAGTATATAAGTATGTTTATCCGTCGTTTAGTACCCATTATACAGTCTTCACGCTTAACTTCATGAATGTCAGTGGATATTTCTTATATTTATTTATTAAATTAATCAATCGCTTAGTTTAAAAAAAGAAATGTAAAAACACATTACCTAGATATCATACTGGTTTCTTTTAACCCGTAACACAACTTGAAACATTGAAAGATTATGGTACTCATCATCATCATTAGCCTACTCCTGCCTACTGCTGAACATAGGCCTCCCCATTATTTATTTTATTATTATAGTACCTATGTTAATTATATTATATATGAACTCCATTGGGTTAAGTACTTACATCAACAACATGGAATATTGAATATATTAATCAGGAACATAATATTCATCATCATCAGCTCATTAAACGTCCCCACCGAGGGGCACGAGCCTACCCGTATAGGGTGATTAGACCTTAGTCGTCCACGCGGCAAATCGGATTGGACGACTTCACACACAACCTTCGAATCTCTTCGCAGGCGTGCATGAAGGTTTCCTCACGATGTTTTCCTTCACCAAAAGAGCGTCGGATAACGTACATATATTTTTCGAAAATTCGAAAATACATTGGTACGTGTCGGGATTTGAACCTCAGCCCTCCCGTTAGGAAGGGGTCAGTCCACACCACTGAGCCACGGACGCTCTCAAACACATATTATCGAACATAATATTATTACACTGAAACCACTTGCCGTGACACACAAAGAAAATGAGGCAAGTATAATCGATATTTAATATTTTTATTTCAATTATTTATTTTCTTATAAGCTCCGCAAATTTTTAGATTCAGCAACATGAGGAATTGATACATCAGAAGCGATGCCGCAAGCATTACGCCCGCGCACCAGGTAGTAGTAGCCTTTGTCACCCCACTCCTCACCCCAAGAGTTTTTGATGATCCAGTATTTAACATTTTCACCATGCGAGCCCACTGCAATGTGAAGAAAACGAATAAGTATTAGTTACAATTTACTAGTCTTTTAGAGAAGAATACGAATTTTCAAATTAGCGTCGGTGCCTCTATGGTGTGGACTGTCGCCCTGCTACCGGGAGGGTTGAGGTTCAAATCCCGCCACGTGCCAGTGTGTTTTCAAATTTTTGAAAAATATATGTACGTTATCCGACGCTCTTACGGTGTAGGAAAACATCGTAAGGGAACGAGGGAACCTGGGCACGCCTGCGAAGAGATTCAAAGGTTGTGCATGAAGTCGTCCAACCCGCACTGGGCCCGCGTCGACGACTAAGGCCTAATCACCTTTTACGGGTAGGCTCGTGCCCCTCGGTGGGGACGTTTAAAGAGCTGATGATGATACGAATTTTTAACGGGTTGAGTTAGATGTCACATGCACTAATGCTAGAATTATGAAAAGATAGATTGTTGACTCCGAATTAGGACTGAGCATTCCATATTATCATTATTATTTTTATATACGAACAACTGCCGACGCTATTACCAAATACTAATCAACAATTATGGCATTGTACATTAGTTTTTAAATTAATTGTATGATGAATAGATGTTTAGTTTTGTATTATAATGAGTATGTGTGTATCTGAATGCAATGGTGAGTAAATTTAATAATTGTAACAATACGAGTACTGCAATAAAATAGCTGAATTACTCATTCATTGTAGGTAAATAGACTTTTCTTTTTTTATAGGTTGAAGAGAAAGAGAGAGATAGAGGCGTTTTTTTTCGAACTGACTACTGCTGTTGGCCGCAGATGGACTTTACAGCTTCAACGGGCAATTGGCAAGCGCAGATGGCTCTCAGCCTTGAAGAGAGGCTTTTTCTAGGCAAGCTCACTTCTTCGTACCTTTGTCCATGCTCAATAAAGCCGGGCTGGCTGTTACGAACTTCTCTTTATCTTCAAACTGACAGGGACAAAACCAAACAAAAGAATTTTTTTTTCAAGTTATTTTTCTTCAATTGTTTTTCCAACTTACCTAAGGTTACTCATGAAGGGTATTAAAGTAACTTAAGATAACAATAGCTTTTAACGATAGCTTTTTTTGTGGTAAAGTTTCCGGTAACTCTGCGCCCCGTGGCTGCAGGAACAATTTCTCACCCGTTCACGTCGGGTGAAAAGTCATTATAAGTCTCACTTATCACTGTTGCTTTTAGTTGCTTAACATTTCACGATCTGACGTTCCAAATATCGTTTTAAATTTGAGTTTTTGTTTTCTGAAGTATACTATTTTAGTATAACTGTCAAGAGGACGATGGATGTGAAGGATGCTAGTTAAATATGTCAGGGCCGCGCAAAGACGCGCTCTGAACTGAACTGAATGTTATGATAGATAATTTTTTTTAGAAAACAATATTTTTTATCGATTACTTTGTTCATTTACTGCTACTTCAATTTTAGTGTTACTAAATATATTATTATATTTTTTTCATTTCATTTTCATAACAAGTTCTAAAATCACTGTGAAGGCTGGTTAAAGTTGGACACGGTCGGGAAAACTGTGATAAATTAGGGAACACCGTCCAGTAGTGGACTGCAAAATTGTATTATAATAACGTATAAAAAAGGTCCTAACAATAAAACAGATTTGAAATAAAATTATCGGTATTTTTTTTATTTATGTAAGTGATTAGAAATAAACTTCGTAAGTAGACAAAAAATAAAAAGATACCATACAAATAAATCTTATTATAAGAGAAAGATAACATACCGTATTCACTATAACCCACAACAGTGACTGTATGTGTGAGGTCGTTGGGATCACATTCGGCAGGGGTTGGTTCGTCTATATAGTTACCCTTGTATTTTACCATCGACGCAGGGTTTATTGCTAAAAGTGAACATGTATATTATCTATTACATATAAGATTAAGAATTAAATACAAACGGAACATACACCAAAACAACCATCTTTAATTTTTTTGTCTGCTGTATATTTGTTCCGGATAATCTCTGAAACGGCTGGATTTGGACGGGACTTTTGTTGGCAGGTTAGGCAGCTGGTGTTATACGAAAAACAAAGGCTACTTTTATTTTAGATAATACTTTTTATGATAAAAAAATTAAGCAATATTTTACCGCACGGTGGCCGCGCGTCGCACATTGTTTTATTTGACTTAACGAATCGATTTTATTTTATTTACCAACGTTGTACCATGTACAATCACACTTTCAAAGCAAAAAATTACACTAGACAATTACTATTGCCATAAACAATTATAGGCAAACACAACATGCACTAATGAGAGTATATATAATGTGTTTTCCTATAGTGGGTTACAGTCTATATTCTTCTCGTTGTCTTGCTGTGTGGAAATATCTGCGTTCTGCAGTGGAACATTATGAAAAAACGAAGAATAGTTTTTAGTAGAACTCACCAGCAGTAACAGGGCCGTACTTCCACACAAACAACGCCATTTCCATCTCGTTATTTGGCATTATACGTTCGAAACCTTTAACAATAATGGCGGGACGTTGCGATGGATTTGACATTTCAGCTGGTTCAGAGGAGTACGTATCCCATCTGCATCGGTTTTTCCTTCCATCGTAAGAAGGATAGTCTGAGCTAGCAAGGACTCCTCCTAGCGTTGATACTATTTCACTGCAAGACAAAGTTTGATTAAGTTTATATCCATACGTATATTAACATATTATAACGACCCATTTGGTGTTGCGGTTGAGACGTCGGCTGCAACACCTAGGGTTCCGGGTCCTATCCCGGGCAGTACAAACACTTGTGTGCATGAACATGTCTGTTTGTAATGGTCTGGGTGTTTTCTATATATAATACGTATGTATTTACAAAAAAAAAGTGTTTTTATCCGTTGTTTTTGTATACATAATACAGGTATTCCCGCTTAGCTTGGGGCTTGATGGCGCTGTGTGAATGACAGTGCATATAATCCAAATAACCCAATATAATAATACCGATTATTTTTAAAGTACGTTACGTACGTTTAAGTAAGGTGGCTCATTGGTGTGGACTGTCGCCTTCCGATCTGGAGAGTGCAGAATCAAATAGAATGAAATCCCGCCACGTAACAATGTCTTTTCGACGTTATCCGACGCTCTTACGGTGAAGGAGAGCATCGTGAGGAATCCTGTGCACGCCTACGAATAGATTCAAAGGTCCGTGAAGTCGGTTTATCCGCATTGGGCCCGTGTGGAGGATTAAGGCCTAATCACCTTTTACGGGTAGGCCCATGTCATTCTATGGGTACGTTTAAAAAGCTGATGATGGGCTGGCCTAACCGGGGTGAAACGCGGTGCGTCCTTTAAAAGCGTGTGTCATCATAAAGGTCGGCAGCGTTTTCGTTGCTCCTTGGGAGCACCTGATTAGTTACACACAAATCAGTTACAAGCGAAATCAAAAGCTCGATTACTTTATTTATCACATATCCGATAATATGCCACTTTTCAAAGTCTTACCCATAAACTTGGAGTATCGAAGCCGGGCTACATCCTGGAGACGAAGGAAGGCAGTCTAAAAGGAATTGTTCCGACAAAATACGCTTATTACGAAGGTAAATATCTCCGTGGCTCTCAATGGTCCCTGAAAATACAAGGGTTTAATATAAATTTAATTACGTACCATTACATTACGTAAAATTAATACCAAAAATATACGAATAAACACAAAAGGAACTTCTTAGAATTTGCTTGCGATGTATTAATTAAATATTTTCATTATCTTTAAATTGAGGTATGTAGTCTACTCTAATAGTATAAACAAGTAAAGGTAAGCAAAAATAAAACAGAAATACTTTCGGTCAATAAACGTAACCATAGCAGATAATGATGCTAATAATTATCCACAATTTAAAGCAAAGGACCAGTACTATGGTTACTAATCAACTAATATTTACACACATACACCTTCTTTGTAAAGACACAAATATTTGTTCTGTAGGGAATCGAACCCGGATGCCTAATTGAAGTAGTAGACATCTCAACCATTACACCACATGTTGTTAAATATAAATTATACCAATAATTACTAAATAGGTACTAAAAATATTACTAACCGACAACTGCAAATGCCCAACACGCATTACATAGGCCCTGATCTTTAACCGGTGAAACGTGACCCTCGATTCTCCAGTCCACAGTATCCGGTAAAGTATCATAGTCTGACTGGTTATGTCTACTACAATATGCTAGTACAGTAGGCTCTTGAATGAAAAAGCCTCCCACCAGATACATCGAAAGACTCGACAGAAATACAGTCGCGAACATTTTTCGTACGAATTTTTTTGAACAATTCACCGTTTCAAAGGTTTTATAGCATTATCTACGGCATGCTTGCTATGCAGGGTTTTATTTGTATTTTATTTATCGTTTTTTATTTAAGTAAAGATGTCTCGAGCGCACGGAATGCTTCGCGGGGCTGGCGTGGTGTCGGTTCTTGATTTATTACTTTGTTTCCAATTGACAATCACCTTTGCTGTTGAGTGTTTGTGATCGTATAAATAACTTTTTTTAATATAGAACTAGGACATAGTGCTTAGTGCTCTAGCAACCCCTTTTGTGTCCAGAAGCTAAGACACTATATAAAATGTTATCCACTTGATTTGTTATATGATTGAATTGTTTGTAATTTTATTCAATTGTAGCCATAACGGAGCGCTTAACTTAACGGAGAGCTTAAATAAAGAAAAAAAAGCTAAGAAATATCACACCTCATTTTTTTTTATTTTAATGTATTCCAGGAACTTGAATAGTCACCTAATCACGTAACGGCCTTAATTTAGCCTCTTTTATGACGAATGTAAATGTTATGAATTTAGTGTAGAATCTATCCAGGTTTTGATTAAGGAATCAGCGCAGTAAGTAGTGCTTCTTTCTCTTTCCAGTTTCAAACAAAATTAGCTTCGATGGCCTCGTAATAAATCACAACAGCGTATTAGGAGTTATAAAATAAGTCATCGCAGAGATCGACGCGACGGTTCACCGCCAAAACTTCACTAATGAGTTTAGTTCTTATTGGCATTTACCAAGTTAAGCAGGGAAATCCCATTTCAATTTATATGGAAGTTTCAGCTCTTTGTGCCCCTTTTGAGTTCCGTCTTGTTTCTGCAGGACAGCAAGAAATATAATTAGTGTTCTTTTAGTTTACTAGTGTTCCAGGAAGGTGTTTGTTAGTCAGAGCCGAGTCGGATGCTTGAAGTTAAATAAAAAGTACATTTGTCAAGCTAGTTGCGAAACTGTTACGTCTTTGTGAAGTTAATTGTTTCTATGAATTGAAAAGGTTCAGATACATTTCTAGAGAACAGTCACGCGGCTGTTTCTTAATGATATAACCAGTTATCTTACAGGAATGATCTTGTCGACTAATTAGTTAAGAAAGATAATTGACCAGACATTTATAATTAAATTTAAAAATACTTGATGGTCAAAATTATTTGACGACCCATTTGGGTAAGCGGTTGTGAGGTAGGCTTCCACACCAAGGGTTCCGGGTTCGATCCCGGGCAGTACAAACATTTTGTGTGCATGAACATGTCTGTTTGTTTTGGCCAGGGTGTTTTCTATGTATAATATGTAGGTATGTATTACATCATTTTGATACAGGCTTCACGCTTCACTTGGGGCCAGATGGCGTTGGGTAATATCAGTGGATGTTTATATATTTAGTTGAGTACATTTATATTTATTTCGTTATAGATTTAGAATTTCTTTTTGGTTCAATCTATCCTTGATCACGATAACTGCAAATTACTAACTGCAAAATATTGGCAAGGATTTATACCAAATTTTCAATTTCACGCGTTCCATAATATAAGGCTGTGGGTTTCCTGTGTGGTGGTGGGCAATTTGTTGACTGCTTGCGACCACGGTAACTGCAAAGTCAATAAAACGTCGGGAGAATAATAATAAAAATAGTGTGTACGCGATTTTATCCGTAAAATTAGTGTTGATTCAATATGCTACAAATCGCAAAAGTTTAAAGCACTTATTGCACTTTGCGATTTGCAGACTCCTTTTAAATCGCATAGTGTAATAATAACTAACAGGTAGCCTTGCTGTTCTCAGGAGTCTGGAGATCAACGGTCCTGCAGATCGCAAAGTGTAATAAGTGCTTAAGTCTGCTATGATTTCGATCAGTAAAAATTCACGGCTGTAATTTAAGCACAATTTATATCGAGCAACTTGTTACACAAGTACTTAAGCGTAGTTGAAAACTCCTAACTGTTTGGAAAATCCAAGCGGGGTATGACGTCACGCACCTACAGCAATTACTCCCGAAATCAATTTACTTTTACTAACTTAAAGAATTCAATTAATTTTGTTTTATAGGACACACCACGGGGCGAACTTAAAGTTTGTTTAACAAAGAAAAGTTCGAATTAAACTTCTGAAATGTAGATGTGGGTGCAAGTTAACTTATGAATTATTATTAAGATCAATGTCGAATATAAGAATAAAAAAATGAAATAAGGCCTAATAGTATAAAAGTGTAAACGGCAGAATAATAATTATAATTGTCATTCTATGTCGCGCATTCTGCGGATGCCTTAAACACAGCTTCATCATCATCAGCTCATTAAACGTCCCCACCGAGGGCCTACCCATATAGGGTGAATAGGCCTTTGTCGTCCACGCGGGCTCAGTGCGGGTTGGACGACTTCTCGCCCAATCTTTGAATCGTGCAGGCGTGCGCAGGTTTCCTCACGATCTTTCCTTTACCGTAAGAACGTCGGATAACGTACATATAATTTCGAAAACACATTGGTACGTGGCAGGATTTGAACCTCAGCCCGCGCGGTAGGTGGGCAACAGTCCACACTATTGAGCCACCGACGTATTGAAACACAGCTTAGGGAAATAAAAATAGAGGGAACTGATTTGAACTTGTTGCCGCCCTTGGGTGACTAAATACGGACCATTCATATTAACTTTATAGGAAATTTCTACGTTAAAATCTATTGCCCGACATATGTACTGCTTGGTACATATCGAGTTCAGAGCCTGCATCCGAACTTACATAGGCAACAAACTAACCTCTGCGTCCCATGTTTACGAACCAACTCCGCAGTGCAACTGTTAACAATTCTCAAGAAACCTCGCAATTAGTCGAAGTACGCCCGTTATTTATCAGGTCCCGGGCAAACTACGAAGTGGCTGAGTAATGCTGTGGCACAACACTGGTTGGGCGGGATTCTAGTCTATTTGTTAGGCCTCACACTTGGTCATTTCTTATTGTGATTCTACCATTTACTAGGTAATCTGTACTTGTACTAAATGAGGTAGGTCATTCTAGACAGGCAGATAGTTTATATTAGGTGGTGGGCTTGATACTGAGTCGTCTTGGTAGGTGATATATCTTTATTTTGGAAAGAGAAAATACTGTGTATAAATGATCTTTGATAAATTGCGAAGGCAGTTTTGATGAAAACAATTTTATTGATTATAAACATTTTTTGGTTTACGCCGACATTGAATCTGCACTGGTCACCATCGGAACAGTCATACATGAATCAAGGACCATAAAATACTTCGTTACTTATTATTTTAAACATGAATTTAGTTATTTTTTTCTGTATGTGTTTTTTTTTCTTATTTTTTTATTGTGTGCCTTTTTATTTGAGATAGCAAACTGTTTTTAAATGTTATTAACTATGTTTCAATTTATTTTTTTATACAGTCTAGTAAATGTGTATATGATGGTGTTAAATGTAATGTTTTTATTTTGTCGAATAAAATATTTATTTCTTACTTTCTAGGGCTAGATGGCGCTGTGTGATTGTCTGACGATATTTATTACAAGCTTTTATTTATGTTTATATAGGTACTGATGGCTCCATCTCAACTGTCAAACATTTCATCTTCAGCTTAGTACACAGCCTTCCCAGCTTTTCCTACACTGCAAAGCCATGGGGAGATTTCGTCGTAACTCGGGCTCAATACGGTGTTAACAATTAATTTCTTGAGATTGTAGCCTGGATATTGTAGGCTAAATCACCTAATTGTTCGAAAGCAAGGTTCGAGCTCACGTGGTGGGTTACTGCCCAATCTCACTATGGCTATGCTGTGTGAAAAGATTCGTTCTATGTAGTGGGAAGTTATAGGCTGATAAATGAATCAAATAGATAATAAATTATGAATCTTATCAACTATTTGTATTCAGATACACAATTATTATTCTCTGTTCTATTCTTATTAACATCATTAATGGAATTCTTAGAATAATTATATTCCTCTTTAAAACGTATCCAGAATAAATATGCTTGGTTTCAATTAATTGAAATTGATAAATATTAATTTGTTTACTCATTTAAAGCAAGAATAGCTTAGACCTGATTAGTATAAACTTTCGGGGGCATGTTTATAATAATGATAATAATGCCTTTGAAATCATTCCTCTTACACAACTGAAATGTTTACACATAGTTGACTAGTATGAAAATACCTTTTTTTATTTCTATTGTGTAGAATACAAAATTTGTTAATATAATATAATGGATCATTATTGTAAATTGAAGGTAATATAAAGCTTTAAAAAATAATTGGAGTAACACATTTAGGTATAAGCGTCTCGATTTTGAATTTTAATAAACTTATAATAAGGTCCAAGGACTCAAGCACCCCTCAACTCTATTGACCGCCAGTTCTTTGAGTAACTTATATTTTTTTTTAGAATAACGAACAGCTCAGTCAGCCTTAGAATATAATCCTTAAGATATTTTATTTTATTTCAAGTAGTGCTCACAAAAAATATATTTATGGATAAGGTGATTTTTTTTAGTTATGAGGTGAACAAGATGGTCAGGACGCTGACCTGATGGTAAGTGATACACCTGACCAGGACAGAGCGGCATTGTAGACTAACAACTGATTAACAGTTATTATTCTCCATTAATGCCGCACTGCGCCCGTCACCCAAGACAACAGATGTTAGGTATCTTATACCCGGAAATTTCATTAGCTACAGTGCTCTCATCCCGAAACACAACAGTGCATAGCACTTTCATTTGACAGGACGACATCTGGCACTACGTGGTACCTAGACGACTTAGTACCGAGTCTACCATCTAATAAAATAATAGTGTGATCTTGTGTAGAATATTTTCATGACAAAGTCATATGTTTATTTTACTCATAGTAGCCCTAGATAAAACATGGGTTGACAATATATAAATAAGAGTCCTTAAATAAAACAAAAAAAGGTGAAGGAGGCGGATACATCAACCAATGTGCTGAATAAAATGGATGGTAGAGAAACCTGATTGTAGGTATTGCCCGCTCTAATTAATTAAGATCGAATATTCAGTATCGACATTAGCAATTCGTACTTACCTATTTAAATAAACATTGAAGTAACTAAAAGATTGTGTTTTTATATGTATTTATTTGTTGACTAATTACATTGCTTGTAGTCTTAGTTTTTTTGCAAGAAATTAGTAAAGTAATTTATCGTTTCGTGTTAGCCACAAAGCAAACCGATTACATGGTCATAGGATTAACACCGTATGGACCTTTTGCCACTAGCAAAAAATAGTGGGTACTCGTATGTGATTAAACGTTGAAAGCGGGGGTGAAAATTTGTATGGATGTTAGCAAAGTTTTCAATGTAGGAAGCAAAAAATCGGAACCAACCTCTTTGTAACCAAAGAAAACAACGTGCGTTATTTAAAAAAATATATTGTGACCCATATTATAGGGAATGGAAATATTGGAATCATATTTTACTTCTTTTATTTTATTTATTTATAAGACACATCAACAATGCAAACACAAACATTCGTGAAATATACATAAATAATAATGTAGTGTTTACATCAATTATAGATATGCACATCATATTCAATTCACTTATAGCTTTTATTAGAATAACAACTTATTGAATAAACTAAAAAGTAATAATTAATCAGTACAATTCTAACTCGGTTGCCTTCCGATTGGGAGTGCGCAGATTCAAATACCGCCTCATACCAATGTGGTTTTGAATTTTAAAATTATGTTTAAGTTAGCCGACGCTCTTACGGTATAGGAAATCATCATCGTGAGGAAACCTGCGCACACCTGCGAAGAGATTCAAAGGTTGTGCGTGAAATCGCCAATCCGCACTGAGCCCGCGGGTACGACTAAGGCTTATATACCCTTTACGGGTAGGCTCATGTACCTTGACATGATAAGCTGATGATGAATCTTTCGAAAGTCAGGGTCCTTACCCTACGCGTCGCAAAATCATATTCCAAAAGCAGTGACATTGTTTAAATTTAACCTACTTCTCTTAGTGAAATATACCAGTACCGTGTATTAAAGCATAGTTCCTCATTTCACTTTACTTTGTGGTTAGGATGATAAAGGTGATTTAATTAACAAAGTTTCTGTTAGGAAACACGTTTATCGTGTTAGAAGACCTCTTAGGAATTGTGAAGTTATTATTCTTTCAGTTTGACGTATTAACGCGGTCTGGATAATGACTTCATAGATTACTTTTAGAAGTTTCATTATTACCATGTACCTGTGTTAGGTGTAATACGATCTATTTGGTGTAATGGTTGAGACGTCGCGTTCGAATACTACACCAAGGGTTCCGAGTTCGATTCCCGGGCAGTACAAACATTTGCGTGTCTGAACATGTCTGTTTGTATTGGTCTGGGCGTTCTCTGTGTATAATATGTATGTTTTATTTTTTTTATTAAATATTTGATTTTACTGCCAACTCATCTGATGGAAAGTGACGATGCAGCTAAGATGTATCACGCAAACTCAAATGATGCCTATTCACTCTTGCCTTGAAAACCCCTTAATTGTATCTATCGGAAAACACAGAAGCAGGAAGGTCATTCCACTGCCTTGCAGTTCGGACGATGCAAGAAGAACGATTGATTAAGAAATGGTGCTGGGGGAATTAAATTGTGCAATTCCAACGCACACTTTCCGAAATGCAACCTGTAAAAGACGACCTTACTAAACGGCGATGTTCAAGACTTTGTAGCTAACCGGTAATAGACTTCTTGCCCGTCGATCTATAGCATACAGGGCTTTTAGCTGGTATTCCACAAGTGAAGCAGATCCATCCCACAAGTGTGAACAGTACTCGATATAAGATACTATACGGACCTGCCTTACAAATCACACAGTTGTTTGGGAGAAAAGTATCTGCGAACTTTGCCTTCCTCGACGCAATCTTGGCCCTGGATTCTATGTAGCCTTTAAAGTTGAGATTCGGCGAAAGATCTATAGCAAGGAGGCTAAGTGTTTGAGATATTCTACAGGTGCATTACGGAAAGTGGGAGTCAAGTTAAACGGGGTACTCTTAGCTGAGAACAGACACGCCTGGGTCTTCGACTTATTAAACTTAACTAAATTGGCATCGCCCCAATCGGCCACGGCCTGAAGGTTTAGGTTGGATTATGATATAATTAGTAAACATACAGTAAGTAACAACAACGGTTAATTGATTAGTACCCATACTAAACTTACTAACTTCACGCTTAACTTGGGGCTAGATGGAGCTATGTGATTATTTTTATGTTACACATAGGACGATCAGGACACTCACCTGCATGGTGAGTGAAACGCCTCATCATGGCAGACAGAACAGCAAGACGCGGCTTAGAGACAACATAAAGCAGGGTGACATCTCTTTCGTATTTAACCTTACCTTTTCAGGTACCTACTAATCGCCTTTCCAAGTTGGTAAATAAAAAGTTAAAGCATTATCAGATACTCTTTATACTCTGTTTTTGTACAACACGAACTCTCGTATTTTAATTGTGTCCTTATACATCACAGACAGTGTTAAATAAACAACGCCCTTCCCTTTAAAAGTTATAAATGAGAAAGTAATTAAAAAAAGCCCGGCCGTCCGCGCCACTGAACATAATTTACACAAACAATGTGCAGGCCAGTGGCATTTAGTGTTGGATAGGGTTGTTACTTCAGCTTTAGATTTTATAAAAAAAAATATTTAATCTTATATCGAAAAAAAGGACCCATATGATAAAAAATAAAACTGCGCTTGGAATTGTTTTTTACGAGTACTAAAGTGAAATTGATACGACCTAAGATTATTTTCAGCCGATACTGAAACAAAAAGCCAATAACAATCGAACTCCTGGCAGAAAAACGATAATTCATGTTATTTTATTCCATAAATGCATAGCAAACACTCTTAGATAAACAAAAATGCATAGCAAAAAATGTCCGAGCAGCATTACACATACGTATCGGTATTGTTGTAATTATAACATAAAACTATTCATTAATTTTTGATCTTAACGCGTCATTAAAAGGGTACAAAATCGAAAACACGAGCACACTACTATGTCATTAGGATATGTTAAATTCGAATAAAAATTCGGTCCAACTGATGCGATGCGAAGATTTTTTCCGCCGATACTTTTTGAGTGAGAACTAGATGCACATCCAGTTAGTTTATTGTTTATTTAAGCTTACGCTAGACGAAACCATTGACTGACAAAGGCCTTCGCGCACAACACAACTATGCCTTTTTCATGGGCTTAGATATATTTGCGGACTGGGAGACCAATTTTAAGAGGAAGGCTGTAGGTATCCTTAATATCTTATCAGCATAAGATTAGAACTGATTGATTGTTCTATGCTGAAAATTCTAATAATTATTGTAGGTATAAACGAGTAACACTATAAATAAGTCGTGGATAATGATGTGGGTGTTACAATAAATAATTTTGTAACTTACTCTAAATATAAGTACGAATTGTGATGCTGTTTATTATCTAAAACAAATAAAATAAAAAATGCTATGCTTACTAGGCCACGAAGGCAGTTATATCGTATCCATTATCTTATCGCATTAGTACAAAGGTGGCAACCCTAAAGCAAGGCGTCGTTTGCGGCGCAACCGCCGCTACTAGTTAACATAGTTTTAATTTAATTTCGCTCCGTTTCTCAAGTTTTTCCCCGGGACTCGGATAATAAACGTATTGCGACTCTGAACTTCATCTTTTCGACGTAAAGTTGTCGACAGCCAGTAAGTAGTTAGGTTTATTGAATAACAGAAATCAAATTGTGAATTTGAACAGTTCAAGTTATGAACAAACGGACAATCATTTAGATTTCGAATCTTAATATAAAACTTAAGATTTAAGTCTTATTTTGATTGGGTTTAAATTAGGTGGAATATTCATAAAAATAAATAATAAATATCCACTGACATTCACACGGCGCCATCTAGCCCCAAGTTAAGCGTGAAGTCTGTATTATGGGTACTAAACAACGGATACACATACTTATATATTTATTTTTTTGTAAATACATACATATTATGTAAAGAAAACACCCAGACCAGTACAAACATGCATGTGCAAACTGTACTGCCAAGGGATCGAACCTGGAAGCCTTGGTGTAGTAGCCGCCATCTCAACCATTACACCAAATCGGTCCCTAAGGTCATCAAGGTCATCGCCAAGGTCGTCTTGCGGCATACTCATACAATGAAGGCACTTCTTATGTATCAACCCTTGCTCTTAGTGTGAAGTACTGAATTTTCTTAAGCTTAATTAAGCTTTTGCTTTTGTAAGAGTGTCGGTTGCTCATCGGTGTGGACTGTTGTCTTCCGATCTGGAGGGTGCAGGTTCAAATCCCACCACATACAAAGTCATTTCGAATTTTCGAAATTGTATGTACGTTTATCCAACGCTCTTACAGTGAAGGATAACATCGTGGGGAAACCTGCGTACACCTTTGAAAAGATTAAAAGGTTGTGAGTGAATTCGGCATCATCACTAACCATCGGGTGCGATGGCGGTGAAATGTCTGCCTATAAATGATAGAAAAAAATCCACACTGGGTCTGGATGACTAAGGCCTATACACCCTAAAAGGGTAGGCTCGAGCCGCTCGGTGGGGACGTATAATGAGCTGATGATGAGACTGAAGAATAAATTATGGTACTGTAAACATATCAATGTATCAAATCGGTAGGAAATTAAATTTATAAATGTTAAATCGCGTTATAAAAGTTTTCTAATTGTATTTCACACTAGGTTTCCGTGTCCATTCCCAAGTTACTGTGACTTGAGAAAATGTTAGAAAACTCAACACAGAAAAACTTTGAAATCTTAACTGAAGAAAGTTCATTTCAGTGATTTCAGTGTAACAATATTTTGTTATATTTATTTGTGTCTAGCTGAATCACCTGAATATCTTAAAAGAAAGATGATTATTTTTTTATAATTATTATAAAAAAAATTGTTACAATATTCATATATATCTAATCCCGTACAAAAAACCACTAAGGTTTGTAGTGAGGGGTTTTTAAATGATTCAAATGAAAATGAAACGAAAATAACATTAGTTTATATTAATACTAAATTTTTTTTAATTTAATAAGATTTTTTTTTATAAAATCTTAAATCTTAGGAAGGCACGTTAAGCAGTTGGTCCCGGATACAATTTAAGGACTACTTACTTCTGCCATTGTGTTCTGAAATAAGCTCTTTTTTGAGTTCTTTGTAGAGATAATGATTATCACTATCAGCTTATCAAATGTCTCACCGGGGGGTACGAGCCGTCCACGCGGGCTCAGTGTGGATTGGCTGACTTCACGCACAACCTATGAATTTCTTGCGCGTTATTTTCGAAAATTTGTATGAATAAATTATTTTATTAAAAAATACGTATCTGACAAAATTATGAAAAATATTATTTGAATTCTATGTTGCCAAGGTACAATTGAAACCTGTTTTTTACTGGACCAAAAACAAAGTTTCAATTGTCATAAAATGCGTACGATATTTGTGCTCTACACTATTAAATCCTCTGCTAGTGCTATAGATAGAACAGCTTAATGGATTGCACCGACAGTTTTCTATCTCAAAGTGAACCCTGGGGCGCAATGATGGAAATTATTCCCATATACAACCCATACACACAGAAAGTTTAACTTTCAACTCGTAGCGTTTTGCATAGTAAGCTTTACTCGTAGAATATCCTGTCAGGAACATAAATTGAAAGGAAGCAAATATTAGAAATATTTCGGCAAATTGCTCACTAAGAGCGTCGGATAACCTACACATAATTTCGAAAATTCGAAAACACATTACACACACATACGTGGTGGGATTGGAACTTCAGCCCTCCTGGTAGGAAGGCGACAGTCCACACCATTGAGCCACCGACGCTCTTACGGTGAAGGAAAACATCGTGAGGAAACCTTCATGCATGCCTGCGAAGAGATTCAATGGTTGTGTGTGAAGTCGTCCAACCCGCACTGGGCCTGCGTGGACGACTAAGGCCTAATCACCCGACACGGGTAGGCTCGTGCCCCTCGGTGGGGATGTTTAATGAGCTGATGATGATGATGCTTACTAAGATATCGTAGTAACGTATCGGAGTTCCAGGGTTTCGTTTAATTCAACTACTTTGTTTGATGTGATATAACTATAAATTGATTGTTCATTAGATAATGTTCAATAAAATTTGCTTTATTTCATAAGACACTTGTGATTTTTTAATTTTAACTTAGGATGTGGATTGCTCATAAAGTATTACGTAGTATCTATTTATGTTTTACAAAATACCGTGTTTTTCATAAAGGGACTATATTACATTCATTATCATCAGCTTAATATACTTCACCGTAAGAGCGTCGGATAAACGTACATATAATTTAAAAAATCGAATTAACATTAGTACTTGGCGGGCATTAGTATTTGAACCTGCACCCTCCAGATCGAAAGGCACTAGTCCACGCCAGAGTGCCACCGACGCTATATACTATTTATTTAATTTTAACAATCTCAGATGTATATTGCTACCTATGACTGTTATAGTTAGTAGTAGTATAAATTGAATAGTATCAGTACCTTATGCCGAGTTTGCTTAATTACTAGGCTAAAACATGCCATTTCAGTAGCACATTTCACAAACATAACTCCTGTTCAAAAATTGTAATCCCAAAACGAATCCCCGACTCGGGGCCGTCACAAAACAATCAAAAGCAAATTGACTGCGGACACCTCACATTTACCACGCAGATATTGTTAAGTTTCAATCGGAAAATTCTATTCTGCAAACCCGCCGACGTCACAGATTAACAACCTAACATGCAATCTAGTGTCATCGTACTTCGCGGTGCGGTCATCTCGTTAGACCCGAGTGGACATACCAATTTGGGGGCTCAAATCTTCATTTGAGCAATTCCAACTATAAAATCGGTTTTAACGCCCAATTTGGTGGAAGTGTGTTTGCTTTTTGATATCGTCAAATGTCACTATGGCTTTAAACTTGGAAGTAAGTAATTAAGTCGCTAAATATTTTATTTATGTTATGCATGGTATCATAATTATGTTCGTGATAATTTTTATGATATCCTGAATACGAGTACAGTTATTTTAAATAAACTACTGCAACCAATTTAGGCAATTTTAGTAAAAATTTAACACTTTCTACTGAAATTTCAATTTACAAAATGTTTGGTGGAGTACGTGTTATGTATTTCCTGAATTCGTCTACTTTATCATAAGATTGTATTTTCAAGCCTTTGATGTGGGTTTTGTACATACTATAGGATAGGTAAGGTTTTTTATTCGATACATGATAAATTCTTCTCTCTTTTTTCTTAGTAAAATGTTAATGTTGGTAATGTTGTTTTCTATAAATCCTATTGTTAATACCAAACATATTATTATGTTCGAAGTCAATTTAGTTTCTGTGACTTTTGTTCATGCTTTGTATTTTTGTGTCTACCTTAGCAGTGGGAATTTTTAAGTGCTTATGTATTATGTCATTTACACTAAGACATGTATTATATTAAGCTGTTAATTTCCTTAATAAAGATAAATAAATAAACGATTCAGCTCCATAAATAACAGTTGCATACAGTATCAAACGTGATGTCAGCAGTGAGCATTACACAACGGTTTTTTAGATCCAATCAGCCCAACTATTTTCACCGCTCGCCACTATACCGCGGTCTTACGGGATCGGAATCGAAAAAATACAAGTTCGCAGCGATCCTAAACAAACGCAAAAACGTTCCTATGCAAAAGCTCGCTTCATTAAAATTTGTCCGACAACAATTTTACAATGTTTCATTCATACGCGACTCATATTTGAAGAGGACAGGGCACCGTTGTGAATAATTCCCACTTAAAGTTGAGTGACACGCCATGATTGCTATGGGTTTATGGAAATTATTTGTGAACTCATTTTCTGTTCTGATTAACGGACCATGGAACAGTGTAAATAACTTGATGATAAATCACACCCATTTTATTTTACAATCATTTCATAAGTTTTATTTTATAATCATTCATAGGAGCGTTGGTGGCTCATTGGTGTGGGCTGTTGCCTTCTGATCTACAAGGTGCAGGTTTAATTCGCGCCACGTTTCAATATCTTAAAGTTTTTGAAATTAAATGTATGTTAATTCGACGTTCTTACAGTGAAGGAAAACATCGCAAGGAAACCTGCGCACGGCTACGAAGATATTCAAAGTTTGTACGTAACGTCGGCCAACAGAGCCCGCGTAGACTACTAAGGCCTGTACACCGTTTATGCCCCTATGAGGAGGACGTATATGTGCTGATGATGACGATGATTTGAAAACACTGTTCCATGTATATATACTTTCATTATGAGTCTTTCAGTCATTTGATTAGTAATCGTGCAACTAAAGCAATCATTCCAATTAAAAATTAGGTACAGAAGAATATCCACGTCTTCAGTTTTTATAACGGGTTCTAAATTTTTGTGAATAATTGCAAAACATGTTAATTGCTGTTGAATTTTCTTGTGTTAAAGAAGGATATCTATGTATTACTCCAAAATACACACACAATAGATCTTCATATGAAATACTAGGCACTGAAATGTACGAAACACCGTAATAGTATTATCTATTGCACACTCTTGGACGTGGGAATGGGAAAGTAATCCCGCTTCGGGAGTTAGCCAGCCGATTGATTGGATGTACAGGTGATTTGGGCTATACATCTATATCCGCTATGTATGAAGGTTAAAATTTGACTTTAGTATAGAATTTTGGAAAATTTTCAGGATATTATCTAGCAAAACAAAGAAATGTCTGTGGAGACTGAAATTATATATTTTAGCACCGATTCTTTTTAACGCTTATCGGAGGTACGATAGTACGAGTAGGTACCATATCTCTTCAACCTACTGCAGTCCACTGCTGGACATAGGTCTGCCCCATTTTGCGCCAGATATCCCGGTCCTCCGCTTTCCTCATCCAGCCTCCACCAGTGAACTTTTGCAAGTCGTCGGTCCATCAGGCCGGAGGGATCCTACGCTACGCTTGCTGAGACGCGTCTCACTGCAGAACTCGTCTGCTCCAACGGCTCGAGGTTCTGCGACATATGTGAGCAGCCCACTGCCACTTCAACTTGCTGATCCGGCGGGCAATGTCAGTAACTTTAGTCTTACGGATTAAATCATTTCTGATCTTATCCCTAGGAGAAACCCCAAGCATAGCTCGCTCCATTGCGCGTTGAGTGACTTTGAACTTGTGAATCAATCCCGCAGACAGTATTCATGTCTCAGTTGCGCATGTTAGCACGGGTAGGACGGTAGGTACCAAAAAATTAAAATAAATTGTAAATATTACTTTGTTGTGGACTTATTAAATATTTTTTTATTATAAGTCCACAACAAAGTTATAAGAATTAGTTGTGTCGTCAACCATGGAAAGTAGGCCTCCGTTACACAAACGGCAACTCAAAGTCTGGATTGAACAAAGCTCGAGTCTATAAAGCCAGCGTTATTGGTTAACTCAAGGATTCTGAAACATTTCTAGTGGCTATTATGCAAGTTTCGAATGATCAATTTAACTTCGCCCGCTGAAAACCCACGAAGGTGGTAAAAAATTGAGAGCCAGTAAACGTGGATGCGTTAGTTAAATGTTTAATAACTTAATATTTTTTTCTTAATGTAATTGATTAAACTATCTTTAAACAAATGCCATGCGTGCATATTGTGGCAAATGACTTTACCATATGTGTACGGTTTACGTACATCGAGTAATCGGAGAAACGGCTGCCATGCGCCGCGGGGCCGGCGTCAGCATTTTATAATTGTTCATTACGTGATTTAATATCTTTAGGTTAGTATATACTCGGACTTCGTTACCAGAAGTTGCTACCAAGCACACGACCCATCACCATAAATCGCGCGTGCTCCTACCATTCATTCATTACCATTTTACCATTTTAGAGTATTAGTTATTTGACAATATAGTTATATCTTTCTTACCAGTGACTTTAATTTATATTACCAATTATCTCCAGATGTAAGAACCTAACAATATGCAAGGAGACCCCACCCCATAGTGACTGACATAGAATATTGAAAGTAAAGAAATCAAAATATATTATTTCAGTCTAAGTCCTGTTACAGGAGGAGCCGCTCTTCAGCCATTATGGGTATCAAATAAAAGGGCTTGACCACAGACATCAGAATATACATTAGACTGGACAAGCCGCCAAGTTTATAGGCAGTCCCAGTGTCGCAATTTCTTTTCGGTTCTTACCTGTGAAAAGTTATTATATTTCTTGGTAAATTTACTGATTCATTGCGATGATGGCATGTTACAATTGCACAGGATGGCATTTTGGAAAAAAACGGTAATTTCTTCTAATATTCGTGCGTCTTGACTTGTCTCATAGAGCGTAAACTGGTAGCCAGTGTATGCTCGTTGAGCTTACAGTTGTCGCACTTTAGACGCGGCTTGCCCCATCTCCTGTATTGGGAAATCTGTGGGCTTGACTAGTTGAATGCTATCCAATATGAAAAGCAGAGGAACTTTATTCTTTGACGCTGGGGATTTTAATTTATTATTTTATATCACCTGTATTTTGATAAACAGTTTTATAATAACATTTGAAGGTTGAGTGGGTTTTGTTTGTCATTTCGTATAATAAAAAATAATATCTTTAAGAGGAAATTACAATGAAATAAAATCTTCTGTCACAAGTAATGAAGTAATTATACGTTACATTGAATAACAAATAAGGAAAAATCTTTGAAAAGTAAACATTCGCAAAGAGTCAGTGTATTTAATAATAAATAAAAAACAATTGAAAAAGGAGCCCTCGTGCATTCGGAGTAGCTTTTGCTTTAATTTATTTGTTGATTGTTACAGTATTTGTGTTTATTCATTTATTCGTACATAGCGTGACAATAACTAATAATTATAAGTATACAGAAAGAAAACATCAACTAGCTTATCTCTATAAGAGATTTCTTCCAGAAAAACAATAAATGATAAGAGCGGTAGACGCAAACAACCATGACATTTATTTAAAACCACAATAATAATTTAAAAAAAAGTTTAATGATTTTACTTAAATACTTTTCTAGATCTGTTCCCATGGTCTAGGGACCTAAAAGGTTTTAGTTCTGCGCGTAATTCAACGGGTCGTAAGTTCAAACCCATCGATAGAATGGTGAAAGTTACTTTGTGCGATTTTTCCCAGTTTTTTTTTTATAAATAAATATCCACTGACAATCACATAGTCTGATATTTGTTTGTACTTAAAATTAATGAAATCATTAAAAATATTATTGTAGTTAGCGCTACTAAATATGATATTATAGATGCCGAAGGCATAGCTACACAGATTTAGCTTCTAAATCTGTTCATAGCTATGTCTATTCATACATTCTTACATCACAACAAAAAAATTGGTTCGTGTAGTTTCACACAAGATTTTGAAAACTATCTTCCATGTCTCAGGTGAAACTAAATCTTAGGCATAAAGCCAACATGTGCTCATTTGGCCAGTACAAAAATATGACCATATCTATAAGAAACAAGGCACGTGTTGACGAGTCTAGTAATTCAAGTACCATTTTCGTAGCTCAAGGGCGGGCACTCCGGTACCCCCCGAGTTAGCCCTGACGGAGTCTTTCATGCGTATCGCCGGCTGCCTTGAAAGATATGGTCTCTTAAATTGAATCGAACTTTGCAATTAAAAGTTCTGTTGCGAGCCGTTCGCTGCACTGACCGCTGTTTTTACTATGTTGCAGTGTTGTCAATTCGAATTCCGAAAAAGATGAAGGCCAAATTAAAAAATACTTAAAATAAAAATAATTCATCATCATCAGCTCATTAGACGTCCCCACCGAGGGGCACGAGCCTACCCGTATAGGGTGATTAGGCCTTAGTCGTCCACGGCGGGCCCAGTGCGTGTTTGGACGACTTCACACACAACCTTCCACCCTTCCACAACACAGTCTCTTCGCAGGCGTGCAAGAAGGTTTCCTCACGATGTTTTCCTTCACCGTAAGAGCGTCGGATAACGTACATATATTTTCGAAAATTCGAAAATACATTGGTACGTGTCGGGATTTGAACCTCAGCCCTCCCTGTAGGAAGGCGACAGTCCACACCACTGAGCCACCGACGCTCTTAAAAAATAATTAATAGTAGTATTTAAGAAAAATACGTATATATACGCCCTTTTTTGCCGATTGAAAAAGATTTATTCTTAATTGGAGAGAACGAGATTGGTCTTGTTCTCCCAATAATTATTATTTATGTATTATAATAGCTTTTGTTTTAATTTAAAGTTTTGTGACATATGTTGAAAATATTTATGGGGATCGCGGTAATTTATTTTGATTAATTCTAGCGATCCTCCCGGCTTCGCACGGGTGCAGTGCTGAGAACTAAATACACAACAGAAAAACTGTAAATGGTGCGTACAAAAGCTCCGGCTTCACACGGTTATAAAATATATTACATATTAAATATATATTATTATTATGTCACTCTCTAAAAAATGATTTAAATCGATCCAGTAGTTTCGATTTACTCATTACTGCTTTTTGCTTTTGACCGCCCTGGCCTGCTGGTATAGCCGCAAACTATGTCCCGCAACTCTTTAATCTATAATATCTCCGAAAATATTCAGTTAAACAATCCACCGTCGTTGCTATTCCTTAGAAAAAGTGCGTTAATAGTGTCCTAACATACAAAAAAAGGAGATTTTCTAAAACAAACTTAAGTAATTGGATTTGCTGCAAAGATAAATTGCTAATCAAAATTTGTATATGTGCCTATAATTCTATAAAAATGCCCACTCAATTTCGCTTTACTGATTCCATTACCTATAAATTGGTCTAACGAGGAAGATTCAAGAATACATTAATTTTATGCAATCTCAAGTCGCGCTCGGCCATAAACTACGGTTTTATTCCCATTCCATCGTGATATATCTACATAATCGATTGAATACAGATCAAAAATCTTGAAATTATCTGATTTTTGTGTTGTTTTGGTTGCACAGATCCAGATGCACTGGTTTTCACATATCTCAGAGATTTAATTAGGTGACTTTCAAGGTGTTTAACCAATATAATTATGTAAGCATTGATTGTTTTTTTTATTAAAAATTTGACAGCGTTTGACAGCCATCTCAACTGATGGGAAGTGACGATGCAGCCTAAGGTGTATCACGCAAACTCAAAAATACCTATTTACTCTTGCGTTGAAAACTCCTAAATTGTATGTTTCGGGAAACATAGACGCAGGAAAGTTCTTCTACGGTATTGCAGCTCGGACGATTAATAAAGAACCGACATTTTTTGTACGAATAGATGGCATATTGACAACAGAGGGGTGGAACTCCGCCCTACGGTGAGTTTTCCGATAAAGAAATGGTACTGGAGGAATCAAATAGTGCAATTTTAACGCACGCTCTCTGAAATGCAACCTGTAGAAGACGGATAGACACGAAACTAAGGGTAAAATAATTGAAATAGTTTGCTTGTCTGCTTGAATTGTTCGATCGTTAATCGAACGAACGAAAAAGAACAATAAAATCTTACAAAAGAAGTACGCCTTAGTTCATTAAATATATTGTGCATTAAAATTAATCAAAATAATTCAATTATTAAGTTAAAACCTGTTTTGGGTAGAGATACCATTGATAGTTGCAAGGAATGATTTTTGTAAGTCTAGATTTGGCACGTTTAAATTGAAGCGTAATAGCTTATCAACGCTTGCATTTAGGGCTTAATGTAGTGCATGCCATTGTAGTTCCTACTTTGCCATAATCTCGATACTTGGCGAAATGGATCCCGTTACATATAAAAACCAGAACTTTGCATTTTAAAAAGGCGTTAGGCCGCAGAAAAAAATAGGTAGCCTTGAATTTTGAGAAATTGGAACGTGAGATCATCATCATCTGTAATCTTGAAAATCAATGGTGAGTGAAAAGTTTAATTAACTTCAAATGCTGCCGATAACAAAATTAAACAGCATGAAATATACCTATTTGCAACAATAAATCAATCGGATCTCCATTGAGTTTCCAATTTTTTTTTTATGTTACTAAGTATACATGACGGTTCAGACGACCCATCTGTCATTTGATGGTAAATGATACGCCTGACCATGACAGAGCGGCATTGAAGGTGACCAACAACAGATAGACAATAATTATTCTCCAGTGAAAGACGCAGTCACTTGCGACAATAGATGTAAGGTCTCTTTATCCCGGTATTATTATTTTTAGGTACAGTGCCCTTATCCCGAAACACAAAAATTCAAAGTTATAATCCATTTAATCAAATTAGGCTTACAAAAAGCACATATGAACATCAAAAATTTACAAAAATACAATAAAAAACATTTAAAATACTAAACGTGCTTAACACTCCTGTCTCTCGGGACGATATCTGGCACTGCGGTGGTACCTACCTAGACGACTCAGTACCGAATCTACCACCAAGTTCAATAGTAACTCAATGAAATAAAAGCATTTATATTCCAGCTTTATCCAAGTGGTCTACTGAACGCTTTTAAATGAGAGTGGATCATATGCACTGTTGAATAAAATAAAAGTGTTATTGAGAAATAATTGGGCAACGGATCACCTTATCGCCGTGCGTCCGACGGATATTTCATATTATTTATTCTCTTTGATTCTACTGGAAACGTAAGCTTTAACGGATTGTGGTGTTGCGCGGAATATTCAC
Source organism: Leucinodes orbonalis (assembly GCA_019425675.1). Classification (NCBI taxonomy): domain Eukaryota; kingdom Metazoa; phylum Arthropoda; class Insecta; order Lepidoptera; family Crambidae; genus Leucinodes; species Leucinodes orbonalis. The sequence goes on along the minus strand of PQWD01005156.1, from coordinate 43,431 downwards.
TTTGTTCATTTTGCTTATTAACAACTTTGTTACTATTAACATTCTACCATTTTTTGTTCTTGCCAGTATGTTGTATCTAATGACACGTCCCCACCGAGGGGCACGAGCCTACCCGTAATGTAGACCGTAGTCGACCACTCTGGCCCAGTGCGGATTGGCCGACTTCACGCACAGCCGTTGAATCTCTTTGCAGGCGTTGTTAAAGGACCTCGCAAAGGCATTTCACCCGAGTTTAGTTGAAACCTCGCTACGCCACTGCCAATCAATGATCAAGTCAATAACAACGATCTGCTTCAGATGATAGGCATTTGGGTACACTTTGGATATGTGGACACTGAACCATAACTCACTATGGAGAGCGAATCGAATTAGATGATGTCAAGAACTACCATACTGAGATAACACCCGTGTTCTATTCATCTCCCATTTCATATAAAAAAAACCTATAATAAATACTTTCTATATAAATGAAATAACCAACAATACCCATGTTCTATCCATATCCCATTTCATAAAAAAAAACAAATAATAAGTACCTTCTGTATAAATAAAATAACCAACAAATCCCATATACAGATTGTCTCAAAGGAATTCTTCAATCCTGTAAGACAGAGTCGCTCAATCCCTCAAAGACGACTGAGCAGGGAACTGGAATATTCCAACGCGTACGGTATTGCAAACACAAACGATTTTAGACGATATCTGTAGAAAGTTTTGTCTTTAAGTGTGAAAATGTGTTGAAAAACGTTAATTCATAACTGTCTTTACAATTATTAAACATAGCAATAAAATATTTTAAAGTAATATGTGTGTAAACGACAAAACTCTTAAGTACAAACTTTAAAAGATTAACTGTTTCTTGCCGGCTATTCTCGAAGATCCTACTTTTTCCGAACCGGTGGTAGAGACTTACAATATATAATAATAACAATTGACGATGCGAAGAATCTGCTAAAGATTTATTTGATTTAAGATATTTGAGTTTGAGCGATGGATGAACTATTAAAGTTCATTCATAGCTATGCCTATGAGACTCGCTTGATAACAACAATACACAAGTATCTAATAAATACTATTCTCCACTCTTCTGAACCAGATCTAAACGGAGGATCTCATAAAACAATCCGAAAGCTTCCTGTCATGTTTCATGTTTTAAAAGTAATTATTAGCTAATCATCACAATTACACATGTCATGAGCTTTGAATGAAATGCCTAGACACTGGCCGATCATAACTCTTAACTGATGGTAATTGACACACCTGTCTGGTGTGCGATTATATTTATTTAGCCAACATTATAATTATTTATTATAATATTTATTCACAATATGTTGTTTTGTAAGGCCACGGAATACTCTGAAAGGGCCAATTACTCAAATTCATACATTTTGACCGAACAAAAAGTAAAGGCATTTTTATCCTTAAACTTGAACGATCAGCCTCGGATTAACTTGGATTTGAATTGGCTTGGAGTGGAATAATTTAGACTCGGCTATAAGCAAGCCCCAGTGCCCTCCCTCGGCTGACTAGTTACCAAAATGTTACTTTTTTGCCTCATTGGCAATTGACTTGCTTTAGTGCTTTCCTAACGAAGAATATCTCACCTGATAAAATTAGTGTGAACCACTTGAAGGAGTAATTTGAGAAAAATGATAGGGTTTTTTATTTATTCCTATTATTATTATAGGTGTAAAAATATAATGATAAAAGAGAGAAATCATCATACGAGGATTATACACTGGACTCGTCAAAATGTCATCAATAAACCTATTTGTGTGTGTTTTCAGTTGCTAGCCTAAAATAAACTGTGACTCAAAGTGGAGTCAATAACCGCAAATAAAATAAGACAAACCACTAAAATATTATCTGTGGATTCTTTACTTTTTAAATATTATGAAAATATGACGCTATCATTATAAGTGTTCAATCAACTGTGAGAATTTTGTGGATGAACAAAGAATTTCCTTGAATAAATTTCATTTCGTTTCGTATTCCAAGAACGCACCTCAGCAAACAAGCCTGTAAAGGGATTTGTACCAAGCGTTGCTTTTTGCCAATTTTATATTTATGTTAAAAGTAAAAGTCAACAGCAATAATTATCTGTATATATAAAGGTAGATACGCCATCCGTGCCTCAAAAACGAACCGCCAAAGATAATACAGTTGTAGGCTCTTTGTTTAGGTAAATGTACGGTCATTCGATAAATGTGTATGTGTGCTGTTACCGCATTCGGCTCACTTTTTTTACATGAATCTACTCTTTTATATCATTGGTCAACAGAAATTGGTTATTTTAATATTATTATGTTAAATTATTATTTAAATTTTCATACAGATATCAAATAAATGGGCAGTAAGATCTAAACTGAGTTTTACTACTCAGGTTTAAGGTCTAAGCCAGTGAAATATAAGTACATATAACGTATTTCTTTGTTTCAAAAAGAGAGCACTATAGTACTCACTCAGTAATTTGAGTATAAAGCACTAAAGATCTGTCGTCTCAGGTGACAACCATACTAATTACTTTAGCATTGGTTTCCTTTCACTATGCTTCTGTCACCTGGTAAGCTATCGCAAAATATTGAATAAATACGACTAAAAAGTAAGAAATTACTTACTAATAAATGAAGAATAATGAATATACATAATACAGGCTTCACGCTTAACTTGCAGCTAGATGGCGCTGTGGGAATGTCAGTGGATATTTATTATGATATGACCAAATGTGCAATGTGTAAGAGCGTCGGTGGCTCAGTGGTGTGGACTGTCGCCTTCCTACCGGGAGGGCTGAGGTTCAAATCCCGACACGTACCAATGTATTTTCGAATTTTCGAAAATATATGTACGTTATCCGACGCTCTTACGGTGAAGGAAAACATCGTGAGGAAACCTTCATGCACGCCTGCGAAGAGATTCGAAGGTTGTGTGTGAAGTCGTACAATCCGCACTGGGCCCACGTGGACGACTAAGGCCTAATCACCCTATACGGGTAGGCTCGTGCCCCTCGGTGGGGACGTTTAATGAGCTGATGATGATGACCAAATGTGACTGTAATTGTGTTGAAATGCATTAGATTAATAAATATTTTCCTTTTTATTTTAGAATTTTACTGATAAATGATCATTGCCACTTACCGTCGGTATTCAACTTATATCAAACAAGTGATATAAAGGACATCTACTTGAAGTAGGTATCACTTACAGCAACAGGAATGTATGTTTGAAATTTAAAATGGCTGATTTTAATAAATAGCCTTCAACTTATAAGGTTCTTTAATCCTGAAGTTGACATGAAGTGTGGTACTCGTGTATAAGTAGCAACCTTCCACAAGGGTCTAAGCACGCATCTCATGTTTCACACAACGTAAAGGTCAGCCCAAAAATTACCAATAATTTACACCCTTATGACTTAAGAAATAAGGATACAAATTATTAAGCTCCAAGATTCGCTCATATTATGCAAACACTGATATGTTTGACAAATATTGGGCTGAGTTTTTGGTAAAATGTATTTGCCTACGAGTACGTATGGGTATTTGATGTTGTACCAGTAAAATGAAAACGGTAAGATACCAAAACTTTTGAGTACTAGGAGATCACATTGATTCACGAGAATTGTAGAATCTAAGATAAATTTTTATATAACATGATTTTAATATGATTTTATTAGCTTCATTATTCAATTTAATTTGCAAGTTACAAATAATAATGTATTTTAGAAGATGAAAGGATACTTATCAAGTGCCGATTAAATTTAAAACGTTGTAATTAAAATCAATTTGTATTAAATATTAATTAAGCGTTTACCACAGATTCCATTAACGGCTCATCATAGTTATGAAGCTTCAAAATCACTGTGTGAAATTTACCATTAAATAATTATTAAATTCTATAATGCAGAAGCTGCAATTATCATCATTGCGTATTTAAGAATTGGCCAAGCGCGAGTCAGAATCGCCCGTGGAGGGTTCCGCAGCAGCAAGTAACATAAAATAAAGTATTTTTTATTTTTTTAGGCACCTACTACAGCTTTAATATGAAAAATGGTGGTTCACCGTTTATGACGTATAAAAAAATGATGACGTCTAAAAAAAACTACACACCAGAAATCGTTCAAACTAAATTTCGTTGTTAGATTTCATGGTAATGTATATCATATATATTTTTTAATAATATAAATAAATAATATAATGTAATTATTAATAATATAAAGTAATATATTTAGACGACCCATGTGGTGCTATGGTCGAGATGTCGGCTGCTACACCAAGAGATCCGGGTTCAATACCCGGGCAGTACAATCATTTGTGTGCATGAACATGTCTGTTTGTAATGGTCTGGATCTTTTCTATGTATAATTTGTATGTATTAACAAAGAACATATAAGAATATTTATTCGTTGTTAGTACCTATAATACAGGCTTCACGGTTAACTTGGGGCTAGATGGCGCTATGTGAATGTCAGTGGATATTTATTTATATTCTAGTTCTCCACTATTAGTTTTAAATTTGAAACCAATGTTTAAATCTCCAGGTTATGTTTTGACATCAGGATGCAGATGGATGTCAAGCTGGCCTTGTAAGCGGCTTTTATGTATTTAAAATAATAGAATTAAGTCTAGTAAAAACATTATTTTTTTGTTGATAATTACAGAAGGTATAAATATTGAACATATAAAAAAATCACTTTAACTAATACACTACTATAATTTATTTATTAAGAAGACAAACGGTCATACAGGTTCATGATTCTTTATATTTATTACAAACAAACTTATTGTTTCAGTATCGTTTAGTTTAAACTTAACGTGAGTTGAGTTACGAATTACAACTAGTGAAAGTGATAATACGATTCACGAACAATGACCATTCCGCAATCCAATTCCACCACACCTCCAAAAAAAATTACTACAGCGCAGTGGTCATCTTTTGTGATTTGTGGTATAAAAATAACACAGAAAAATATAATATATTTATCCTATTCTATTTTATTACTTTGTTTTCATACAACCTAGATAAAACCTTAATATCTTTTAAGTTACTAGAGAATACAAGCGCTAGAGCCTGCTTTGTTATAACATTATCCCATGAACTTCATTTTTGGCCTTTATGGAGTGAACAAAGCACACTGTTCATCGAATATCTTCTACGGCTGCACACAGCGATGAATTAGATGATTAAGTTTTTGGTCTGTACTAACACTTACTGTGAAACAAAACATGGACTGCGGGTTTAGTCTTTTTTATTTATTTATTTATTTTATATTTATTCAATATCCACAGCTCTTATAAATGTAATTAACAAAAACAAAATTATAAACTTACAGCTAATAACGGATTTTACATGTGTTATCCAAAATAGAAAAGCGACATCCAGAGGAAGGTCAAAAGAAATGCACACAACACAACGACTTCACACAACATACATAACAATAATATATTATCAATAATAAATTTAAAAATTAAACATATTTTATATATCTGAATACACACATATGGATATATAAATATACAGCATAGTTTGACACATTATAAAGAAAATACGCAGGCATCAAAAATAACAATAAGTAAGACAATTACCACAGGCCAAGATACGGGGGGGGGGGAATCGGCCATGATTAAGCCAATTCCAGCTTTGTATGATTGCAGAGATGAACAAAATAAATCAGTTGATGTAAATTTATTGTTGTATGTTTTCTGAAGACGATGTATGACCGAGTTTTGAGCATAATTAGTATGGACAAAGTTACAGCTAAACAGTTTTGTATGTCTGGTTCGAACAGATGGGGCACATAATGATAAAGTCTTATTCACCATTTCGATACTGTCAATCATACCATTGCAAATTTTGTACAAAAATATCAGGTCATGAAGGCAACGCCTATTAGCAAGTGTCATTAGGTTATAAAACTGACATGCGTCGTTGTATCTATACTAATATATAAAGCTGAAGAGCTTGTTTGTTTGTTTGTTTGAACGCGCTAATCTCAGGAACTACTGGTTCGATTTGAATAATTCTTTCAGTGTTAGATAGCTTATTTATCGAGGAAGGCTATAGGCTATATATCATCACGCTACAAGTAATAGAAGCGGAGCAGTAATGAAAAATGTTTCAAAATCGGGGGTATTTTTTCATACTTGGAGCTTCCGCTGCGTACGCTGCGTAAACGGTTAAAGTTACACAAAATCATGTATGAGAGTATTGTTCTCCTTTAAAGGTCTACAAAAAAGTCCGCGACAGCATATGTCTATCTTTTAAGTTAGCTCATCATCATCATCATCATTACAGCCCAATTATGTCCACTGCTGAACGAAGGCCTCCCCTAATGATTTCCACGCGGACCGATCCCTTGCAGTTGACATCCATCTGCTACCCGCCACCTTAACCAGATCATCCGTCCATCTGGTTGGGGGTCGGCCTACGCTTCGCTTTCCGTTACGTGGACGCCACTCGAGAACCTTTCCGCCCCATCGGCCATCGGTTCTACGCACTATGTGCCCTGCCCACTGCCACTTCAACTTGCTAATCCTCTGGGCTATGTCGGTCACCCTAGTTCTCCTACGGATATCATCGTTTCGGATTTTATCGCGTAGGGAGACACCTAACATAGCCCTCTCCATAGCACGCTGAGCAACCTTGAGTCTATTCAAGAGGCCCTTAGTGAGCGACCACGTTTCGCTTCCGTATGTCATAACTGGCAACACACACTGGTCAAAGACCTTCGTCTTGAGACACTGAGGTATTTTGGACGAAAAGATCTGCCTTAACTTCCCGAACGCTGCCCATCCTAATTGGATTCGACGAGAAACCTCCTTCTCGAAGTTGGACCTACCCATTTGGACTACCTGTCCCAGGTACACATATTCGTCAACAACTTCGAGGACAGAACTTCCAACTGATATCGGTATAGGTACGACATGGGCATTAGACATGACTTTCGTCTTGTCCATGTTCATTTTAAGACCCACCTGTTGAGAAGCTCCGTCTAGGGTTTCGAGCATAGTGCTTAAATCCTCCATGGATTCTGCCATGACTACTATATCATCGGCAAATCGAAGATGAGTGATGTACTCGCCATTCACGTTGATGCCAAGTCCTTTCCAATCGAGCAGCTTAAACATATCTTCCAACGCAACTGTGAACAGTTTCGGAGATATAACGTCTCCCTGTCTCACTCCTCGGTGCAATTGGATAGGTTGTGTAAGCTCTTCATGTACACGGACTGACATAGTAGCGCTCTCGTACAGACATCTCAATACTTCGAAGTTAGCTCACTATAAGATATTTTTTGCTAATAAAAAATTCTGAAATTGACTCCGAAAACTTTAAAGTTGGAGGGAGGGGAAATCCTATGTATAGTGATAAATGAAAGTACCGTGTTATCCGGAATTTAATGCGAGCGAAGCCGCGGGCAAAAGCTAGTCCTAAATATGCTCGGAGATCCCGATAGCACAGATGTTTAAGAAATTTGGACTGTATTTTCTCAATGTTATTTACATGAACAGCATACTGTGGATTCCAAATACTGCTACAATACTCTAAGATACTCCTGACATATGTGTAATATAATAAAGAACTTTCAAGCATTGCATATCTCCCAAAGGTTTACTAACTCGCAAAATGAAGCCCAGGCTTTTGTAAGCTTTTGATGTTATGTAATTGATATGGTCTGCAAACATCAATTTTGAATCGAGAAGAATACCTAAGTCTTTTACTTTTTTGTCTCTTAAATTTCAGAATTATTTATGTTGTAGACAAATTTTATGGGCTTCAGTTTACGGGTAAAGGTCATGTAAGAGCACTTGATGACGTTAATGTTAATTCTTTTTTCTGAATAATATGAGCTTAGTCTATTTAAGTCGCCTTGTAATTTTTGACAATCGTGTATATTATTTATTTTCATATAGATTTTTGTATCGTACATCTCTTCGACATTAGGATTTTTGCATATTGGAAACAGTTTTTTATGTCATGTAAGTAGCAAGCGTAGAGCAATGGCCCAAGAATCGATCCCTGTGGCACACCTGATGGAATCGTTACATAATTGGAACGATATCCGCCAATAACTACTGCTTGACATCTGTTCCTTAAATAAGATTCAAGCCATCTATGCAAACTCCCCTTTATTCCCAATTCTCCAAGCTTCCTAAGAAGTAGAACGTGATCCACACGATCGAAAGCTTTTTCAAAATCCGTGTAGATCACGTCAACCTGAGAGGCACCATCCATTCCATTCAAAACATCATCGGTAAATATGGATAAATTTTTGTTTGTAGAACGTTTTTTTAAAAAAAAATAAAAATTAAATTTTTATCTAGAACGTATAAAAAATATGGACGGTGTCCCACTAAAAACAAAAGTGTGTCAAATTTTGCCAGTTTTTGAATGGAAAATTAAGATATTTGGCTCGCATCTGTCAACAGAACTGCAGAAAAAATTGAAAAGAACATGGTTATATTATTATTTTTTTATCGTAGTCAAATGGTGTAAAAACCGCAGCGATCAAAAGGAAATAAAACAATAATTAATGTTACGAACTTTCCTGAAACCCACATCTCTTCAAATATTATAACACGAATTATATTTATATAAGCTGCCATAAATTTAAGTCTAATTTTATAATATTTCATTTTTGCGGTTCTTTATTCATGTTAAGTTTTAAGAACGTTTTGGTTTATATCACTGCAGCATTTTACCATAGTTTTTTCTTATTCCGTGGTGGTGGAAGCCCGATGACCTGCACAACAGATATTTAATAACATATCACAGGCGTCAGCCTCACATATATTACAATATAAGTTGTTGTTTAGTTAATTTGTTGTTTGTGATAAGAAATGAATTTTGATTTTGATTATTATATTAAAATACCGGTTTTATAAGACCTAAACTTATGTCATCTTTCGTGACGGACGCAGGGCATTGTTGATGGATGATTTATGAATCGTTGCCTACTATTATTAATTTCCTTATCATCAGCTCATTAAACGACTCCACCGAGGGGCACGAGCCTACCCGTATAGGGTGATTAGGCCTTAGTCGTCGACGCGGGCCCAGTGCCGATTGGACGACTTCACACACAACCTTCGAATCTCTTCGCAGGTGTGCATGAAGGTTTCCTCACGATGTTTTCCTTCACCGATTATATTATTAATTTCCTATCGCTTATAAATAGCTGAGCAAACTGTCTTGTTCACTTATAGTCATAAAATATTAACATATTTAGCTTTCACATAAAGTCATAAAATATTAGCTTAATTCGATTTCAATTATGAGATAGGTATAACTAATCTCTCTGTAATAACAAATAGTAAATCGTCTTCCAAAAGTATTTTAGTATGAAGCTTATTTACTCTGGAAAAAGAATAACTATTATGACAAGGTAAATTCCGAAGACTACTATCTAAAAGCTTCCGAAAATAGGTTTCTTCGTCTAAACGTTAGTTTCTCCCACGCTAAATGGTCTACATAAGCCACTTTTCCCAATTTAGCCACAGTGCACTTTTGGTATCGGCTAACTTACTAACTGCACCATTGACTGGCTCGATTTCCGAAATATACTCGTTGCGGTCGTTTTTATGGTAAGTTATTTGCTTAAACGTCTAGTTTAGTTGTTTATAAATTTAATGATGGAATCCCAGTATATTTTTTTGTATCCAAACCTTACCTGTACGTGATGTATCCTGCGTTCTGGTAACTGTTACCTGTACGTGATGTAACCTGCGTTCTGTAACTGTTACCTGTACGTGATGTGTCCTGCGTTCTGGTAACTGTTACCTGTACGTGATGTATCGGCGTTCTGGTAACTGCCTGAAGCCATTTGGGGGCGGTGGTAAAAATACAATAAAATAAGCCGTTTTGTTAATGCTTTGAACAATGCGTACTATTTGTATTAACATTCGGAGCGGAGTTGAGACCTATGTCTGCGGGATGAGTTTACAAGTTCAGGCAATAGAGCAAACTTGCTCGGGATTTCTCTCAAGGATTAAATCATAAAATAATGTCATTAACGAGGAAAATGAAGCTAGCATACATGCTGACATTGTTCACTGTATCTGTACTTTGAAGTGGCTGTGACCAGGTCACAAAAGTCGCATAATCGATGGCCTTTGCGGCAGACACGTTCTGGAGTGGAGACTGCGCTTTGGCTAGCGTAGCCTAGGACGCTATTCAGCCCGATGGAATGACGACTTGCGAAAAATCGCTGGTGGAGAATGAATGAAAAATTAGAGGACCAGGATGTCTGACACGGAATGGGGGAGACTTATATCAAGCAGTGGATTGCTGTAGTTGGAAGAGAATATAAAAACAATAGCAATCATATTGTATGTGAGATTAAAAATAGTAAAAAAATAAATTTAAATGCACAGGCTGAGTTTGCAAAGGATATGGTAAACCATTACACTGTTTTGGAAAACGCAAAATATAACTTCCGCTCGAATTCGACCATTTAACCTTCAGCAATTGGAACGGAGTGTGAAATTTGCTGTGCTATTGTATAATATTTTAAGTTGAAATATTGTATGCTCATGGCTATAAAAGCGACATTTGAAACTGGATTTTATTTGTGTGGAAAACTTGTTTATGATTACTTATAGTTGTATGCTTGTGGTTAAATTACAATCAAATTGTGTAAAGTAATTACTATCTCAAATCATGTGAACTATTTTTATTAACATGTTATTACAACCCCAAGCAGCTTTCGCTGTTTAGAGGTGGATGGTAATATAACATAATGGTATGTGACATGTATGCCCATGTCGTTATAGAGAAATCCAAAGTACAACAAGAGTATTTAGTTTTAAAAAGATGGACCGCTGGATTCTAATCCACGCTACCTTGTAGGTCAGATAACTATTGGTCTTTAAGTAATATTGCGCATTTTAAGTTGTGCCTACAACATATATGTTATATATATAGAAACATCCTTGACTTTACTGGCACTAAAGCTAACGCTTCATCGTGTTCAACCGCTAGGCTATTGAGTTTCGGAACATATTCGTTTCTGGATAAGTGCGATGAGTAAAGTTAGCAGGCATTTCAGTGGTAACTGGGTTGTTATAAGTATTTTGAAAACCAATTTCGTGTAATGCTTTAAGGGTCGACTACTACATCAAAGTTTCTTCATTATCTCCATGAAAACATAAAATAATAAATAATTTCTAAAATCTTGAAACCAAATACTGTAAATAGAAAAATATAAAAATACCTACCTATATTTTAGGCAACGAAAAACAACATTTTAAAAATCCTCTCGCTGTCCGTTTCCCGACATCACAGGAAAACTGACACGAATATTTTTGCTTAAATAAAACGGATGCAGCGCTTATTTCGTCGCTCGTAGAAAGATATAATGCTGAAATAGGAATATTTTCGTCGCTTGAGTTAAATATCATTCAATAATTACTTCAAATACTTTGACATAATAAAATAAAAACGGCGTTTTAGATGGTTTCCAAAGCAAATAATCAAACATCAAGTTATAAAGCCAAAATCTAGTCACAAAGTTTTATTAAATTAAGCTGGTGATGCCCTATTTAACGATTTTATGTTTCGTTTTTAAGAAGTAAATGCGTTGTTATACGTGTGTATAATTGAATATACTTATATTTAAAAAAATATATAATGTAAGATATTTATCATTTTACTTGAACTATAGGTATCCAATAATAGTTTGTATATTCTATATTTACATCATTGTAGGAATGATCATTGTTAACACATCACTTCATCATTATCATCAGCACATAAAACGTCCCCACCGAGGGGCACGAGCCTACCCGTATAGGGTGATTAGACCTTAGTCGTCCACGCGTGCCCAGTGCGGATTGGACGACTTCACGCACAACCTTTGAATCTCTTCGCAGGCGTGCATGAAGGTTTCCTCACGATGTTTTCCTTCACCGCAAGAGCGTCGGATAACGTACATATAATTTCGAAAATCATCACATCAGTTAAATGTTAACAATATGCTTTAAATGGAGTTCAGTATTGCCGTGGGATAGTCCACTATCGATAGGATATCGACAGTTTTGTGGTAATAGTCATAAGCATCAACTATCGATATCATAATAACAATGTATTTATTTCGCAAAATAATCAAATACTGCAAAAGTAAAAACTATTAGTACAGAAGCATACTATCGATAATACAGAAGCTGATTGTCGAATTGACTATCGATAGTATCGATACTATTGCCTCTGTCAATTTCCATCGATATCGATACTATTGATAATATCGATACTGTCTATAGTCCTATCGATAGTGTTCCTGATACAAAAAGTGTTTGAAAAAAATGGTCAAGCGCGAGTCGGAATCGCCCGTGGAGGGTTCCGCAGCAGCAAGTAAAATAAAATAAAGTATTTAGAAAGATGAAAAAAAATTTTTTGAGTGTCAGTTCGATGTATGGGGAACCCCAAAATATATAAGTTTTTTTCAAGTTTCTTATCAAAACCTAATAGCGGTTTACAGAATACATATACTTACAAAGTTTGAATAGTGTAGTGCTTATAGTTTCGGAGAAAAAAGGAGTTGTGTTATTCGGACGAACGGACAGACAGACAGACTTGACGAATCTATAAGGGTTCCGTTTTTTGCCATTTGGCTACGGAACCGTAAAAAAAGTGACATAATTTTATGTACCAGCACGAAACCATGCTGTCTCAAATCATTAACTAGGTGGGTAGAAACACATACAGTTATTTAGTTAATTACCACGCATTTGTTTCGAATGCCCCCTGCACGGCGGCGTCTATTTTATAGTAACGTTTTGCCCACTGCAAAACGTTACTATAAAATAGACGAATACTTGTCAGTCTTGGTCGCCATATAGTGTTATAGTTAAAAAACGAAGTTTTTTATTATAATCTTAAATGCTTCTTGTAGGGCACAATGTTTTTAACTGGCAATGTAAAGAAAAAACGTACTTAAAAAATTAATTGTTTTATGTCATGATAAATTATGTATTCCAATTGTATCATTGATTGAGGTACGAGTATTTAATTAAATGCTTCCTTAATAACTGCCTGAATACTGACGCCTGGGAATTAATAAGAAAACCCATTATACCTTATAAAGCCCCAGTTCTTACCTATTTGGAATCCCTGTTGGTTTTGGTTTTACCGACATATATAAGCATATAAGTATTGTGTACTGCTTACAAAAATAAAAAGACTCATTACACGTACACATTCCCACTCAAAAATTGCCATCAAAAACAAGCTAACGATAATATGTTGTTGATAATATTAACATAAAGTTTAACGTGGTATCGCAGTAATAACTATAAGTATAATTTAGTAATAATTAAGCCGATGAACATTTACTAAATTTTATGAATGTTGTAAAGTGGGCCAATGGCGTAAAAACTCAACTCGTAAAAAACCTATTCATGGGATCGTTAAATAAATATTTAAGTGGAATAAAAATAATGATTTGACTACCTAACCAGCAAATTAAACTAGCTGACTTTTGTAAGGCAAACCTTGGTTTATTGTTCTATGTTAGACTCATTGGAATAAAGATTTTTATTATCGTTTATTTAATATAAACTCATACATGCATAAAATATAATAATTGATGATATTTTACTAAGAATAAAATAAATACGAGGAATCACTGTTCCTTGATCGCAGTAGATGCGCTACAAAAAGTTAATCGTAGCAAATAATATATTGCTACGTTAATTTTCGTAGCATTACTCGAGATTCAGGAAATCATTGCATGAAACTATTATATGATTGTACGATGACGATGAACATGATTGTATTTGTATGCTGAACCAATTTTGATAATTAAAAAAGGCTACTGGCTTCACGCGTACCCTTCGTCAAACACAGGAACATTTCTTGAACCTGACACGCTGCGCATTGTAACCTGTCTGCGGCTTGGGGTTCCGGTCTGCGCTCCTCATATGTGCCCCTGTGGCAGTGATGTCGAAAGCTAGGGCATCACGGACTGCCAAAAAGTGCAGGCCGCTTCTCGAGACATGCCGCACTTAACGATATCATACGCCGGTCCCTTGCCACCGTCAACGTGCCAAGTCTTCTTGAGCCGTCTGGTATCGCAAGAACGATGGCAAGAGACCGGACGGTATGAGTTTGATTCCATGGAAGTTGGGCCGGGTGCTGGTGTAGGATGCTACCTGTTCAGACACACTAGCCCCTTCCCATCTACATGGAACTAACAACAGAGCTGGTGCGGCGTGTGAAGCGGCTGAAAAAGCCAAAACGTGCAAATAGGCTCTGAATATGACTTTGTCCCATTCGGTGTCGAGATCCTTGGTCCGTGGGGCCCTAGCGCTATTAGGCTTTTTAAAGAAATTTCCAAACGATTAGTCGCATTACTGGACCGAAGATCTGGCAGCTACCTTGGTCAAAGAATTAGTTTAGCGATTCAAAGGGGTAACGCTGCCAGTGTCTTCGGAACTTTACCAAAGGGGGGATCTTTTAATTATTTTTATTTAGTTATTATATTTTTTTTATTTAGTTATAATATTTAATTTTAAGGTTTTTAGTTGTTAGTATTGATTAATTATTATTATTTGTTAATACTAAAAAAGTATTCTATGATTTGATGCACTTATTATAATTTAGATCGTTTAATCCAGTTGATAGTGCTGCACATTATGTATCATAATTCGTATATCTCGCAGCTCGTCTTGAACCGTAGTCTCATGTAACTATATATTCTAACTAAAGAGAGCTTAATTAGGTTAAGCCGTTGAGTTTAGTTAATGCATTATTGGTTTCTAATTGGTTATTAGTATTGTTAATCTCAAGGGTCGTTGTGTTCCAGACGGTACCTTAATCTATGATTGTGGCTTGTAATTGTTCAATAGTGATCCCTTGTTTGAGGCTTAAGCTTTGATAGGTTAAGAACTCCGTAAACGATATTAAGGTTTCTTGATGATACCTTACTATACTACCAATTCAATTCATTAAACCCTTTAATCATCGATGTTGCATATATTCAACAAACACAATAGATTTTCTAATATGTATGTGTGTAATACTGGCGGCTCATCAACTAATATACGATATAACGTCTCTCGGTATGGTCCAGGCTCCTATACACAGTATAACTTAAATTGGAAGGTAACCTACCATGCGGGCCGAGTTACAGTTTTTTTTAATGTCATAAGTGTACAGGTCGGTCAAGACGCTCACCTGATGGTACACTTACGTCTAACCATGACAGAACGGCATTGATGGAGACCAACAAATGAAACACAGTTATTACGGAGTTACGGAATTCTAATTCCTTACCATTTGGTGAGATGTCTGTTAATTGCATAAAAAAACATAAGAAACATTTATAATATTTAACCTAAATGAAACCAACAAAATTAAATCCAGGGACTTACGCCTTAAGCAAAATATTATAGCCGATCGGTTCGGGGTTGTTACTGGAAAGATGTAGGTTAGTTTACGGGTGTTCTCGACAAATGAAAACAAAGCGATAATCCGATACAAACAAAGAGATTAACTCTCTCGAAACGAGTTTAATGGCAAAGGGTGTATGTATATATTTATACTGTTGACTCCTACGTAATCCTATATTATTGATACACAGAAATGGACATAAGCTTAGTAAAGTATCACTACTTTCTACCCATCTCGTGTAATGGTTGAGACGTCAGTTATTTCACCAAGGGTTGCCGGGCAGTACAAACATTTGTGTGCATGAACACGTCTGTCTGTATTGGTCTGGGATTCTGGGTGTTTCCTATGTATAAGATGTATGTATTTACAAAAAAAAGTATATAAGTATGTTTATGCGTTGTTTAGTATCCATATTACAGGCAAATGCTTAGTTTGGGACTAAAAGGCGCTGTGTGAATGTTAGTGGTTTTTTTTTGTTATTTGTGATCAACAAAGTATGATTCCTTGCCTTAATTAAACTAATTGAAATACGTCTGATGATGAATATTACCGGAGTCTATAATGAATAAAGAACGCTATTATAATAGTAATAATTTCATTATATAATCGAATAATGTGTTCTCCTACTACTATAACATGTGTACGTTAATTAGGAGTTAACGATTTCGTTAATATTAAGCATATAGCCAACTTATTGTCCGAATTATATCCGCTTATAAAAGTTGAATATAAAAACACTATTTTCATTTTCTGCTAAACATTTTAATCGGAGTGTATTGATAAAATATTGGGAAAAGCCTTGCGCACTGGTGCTATGAAGCTATATTATACGTAGATATGTGCATAATTCTACTTCCTAAAGTGTAATATTATGATAAACATGAACACCCTTAACAACCTTATAATATTATAAACATGGATGTTTGCTTCTCTTTCATGCAAGAATGATTACATCAGTTTTGATAAAACTGCAATAATATTCTAACAGAATAACACGGGCAATCGATTATACACAAATTCACACTGAAACGAAAAAAAAAACATATGATATGAATTTTTATTCTAAATTTTTTAAACAAAATGTAATCAATTTAAAAGTAGTTAACATCTCGTTTTAATGAACTAATACAGTTGAAAAAAGCGCCCTACAAACGTTTTGTTTAATTTAAACAAACCTTCCGTCTAGACTAAGAGGATTAGAGCCGGCACAAATTCACGCAATTAACCATCTCACCGGGAAAATATTCAGAGTTAACTCATTGGCCCTGAGGAAATTGGCGGCAACTAGCGAGCAGTGCCAGGGATTTGTATGGGCGAGGTAAGATTAAACGCGCAGTTATTAAGGTGTTTTATGAAGCATTTGTCAAATTTAATTAAGCCTTATAGGTTGAAATCAAGTAGGAATGAGGATTACACTATAGGGACGTATAACCGTGTGATTTAATGTCGTTGTTCTAAGGGCTAGATGTTCGATTGACCAGCTATTTTAACCAGTTGGCTGCGACATATCCACAATTTGATGTAATGGTTGTTAAGTCGGCTTAAGAGCGAACCCGGAGCCCTTGGTGTAAGCACCAAGGCTCCGGGTTCGATTTCCGACAACATGTTTGTTAGTATTGGTTTGGGTTTTTCTATATCTAATATGTATGTATTATGACGACCCATTTGGTGTTGCGGTTGAGACGTCGGCTGCGACACCAAGGGTTCCAGGTTTGATCCCGGGCAGTACAAACATTTGTGTGCTTTGAAATGTTTGTTAGTATTGGTTATCTATGTATAATATGTATGTATTACAAAAAAATAAGTATGTTTATCCGTTATGTATAATCAATAATGCTAAATATTTTGTTTGCGACTAGATGGCGCTGAGTGTATCTATCTCTCTCTCTCTCTTCAACCTATTGCAGTCTACTGCTGGACATAGGTCTCCCCGATTTTGCGCCAGACATCCCGGTCCTCCACCTTTCTCATCCAGCTTCCACCAGCGACCTTTCGCAAGTCGTCGGTCCATCGGGCCGGAGGGCCCTACGCTACGCTTGCCAAGACGCGGTCTCCACTCCAGAACTCGTCTGCTCTAACGGCCATCGGTTCTGCGACAAACAGCCCACTGCTGTGTGTATGTCAGAAAATATTTATTTTTTTATAAAAAGATTAAGCGAACTCACCGTCCCGTGCACTTAGTGAAATACAAGAAATGTATAACAGACGAGCAATATTTCATATGAACGATATGACGAGCGCAGTAGAATCGAGATTTGGCATTTGAAGTCAGTGATTCGGGACCTACCATCGCGTACACACAGGACTCGAACGCGTCGATTTAAAATTGTCAAGAAACTTCAGCAAGAATTTTCCCATGCTAACCTATACATTTAGTAGAAACCTCAAATTTCGAGTAATATTTTAAAATAGATAAATAATTTCATTTAATGTAGCTTGTAAAGTCTGTGAAATGGCTGTACGTCGCTTAGCCGGCATGTTGGCTGCAACGTTGAAAACTACAGCTTGACGATGCTTAGTCAATTGGTTAAATGGAAATTCAACTAAGGTAAATATACATACATGCCCATTATTCTAAACTTTTAAAAGGAAGGCCGTTTTCGGTAAATGATTCATCAAGGTAGAACCGAAACTAAAAGTCAGGGGTTCAAAAGCATTGGTAGCAGATCCGTATTGCCGAACTATTTATAATTTGACTATCGATGGCTGACTCGAAAGTCATCTTTACTATCGATATTCTTAATACTATCATATTTCTCTTTAACACTAGTAACATATATTTACCATTTTTTTCTAAAATATTTTGTAACAATCAAAACACAGGTGACGCCATATTGAAAATTAAACGCACTTAGCCCACGCCGTTGCGATGGTAAGCTGAACTAATTTAATTATAAGGCGGCTTTTGAGTCAGTTGTAATGTTGAACGTTTTGAGCGCCTTAAATGTAGTCAATTAAGAAGTTGGACGTGTGATTGAATGCCGTTGTTCAGTTAAAGGGCTAGCTGTTTGATTGATCGGCTATTTTAACGAATTAGCTGCGACATAAACATGTCGCAGCGTATCGTTAAATAATTATTGATTATATTTATAATTTAATATAATAATAATAATAAATATCCACTGACATTCAGGTACACAACAACGGATAAACATACTTATATACTTTTTTTTTGTAAAAACATACCTATTATACATAGAAAAAACCCAGACCACTACAAACAGACAAGTTCATGCACACAAATGTTTGTGCTGTCCGAGGATCGCACCCGGAAACCTTTGTGTAATAGCCGCTGTCTTAGCCATTACACCAAATGGGTCATCGAAACGAATGTTAAAATAAATAAATATTATTTGTAGGCAGACCAAACTTGTCCTTATTGGGACTCAAACTACCAACTTGTAGTCAATCTATTGCCATGTAAGGCGAAATCAGTAAATGCGTCAACGAGCTCCCAATACATAAAGGCGGATCTTTTCGAATCGAATTCGTATAAAGATTGGATTGAATTAGGAGTAAGTAGGTTTAAATTGAATTTGGATACGTTACGTAAGCTATACGCACGACTTGGCAATGAGCCGAACACGTGTGCAGTCAATCGTTGAAGGCGGAAGCTCGACCTAATCTGTGTTTGTATTAATTAAGAAAATGTGATTTTCAAGTATTATCATCATAATCTTAATTATACGTCCCCACCGAGGGGCATGAGCCTACCCGTATAGGGTACGTCTTAGTCATCCACGTGGGTCCAGTGTGGATTTATGCACAACCGATGGCCATTGAAGCAGACAAGTTATGGAGTGGAGACCGCGTTAGCAATGGATATAAGAGGCTGTTATGATGATGATGATTATTTAATAAATAAAACAAGCTGCGTACATTTTGATGAAAGATTGTCAACATCATTAATCACGTATATTTATATACGTTTATTGAACCGCTATTACGTGGCTCGGAGAAAGCTCGTTAAGCTTATCAGATTTAGGAGTCTTCCAACATCAAACATGTTTTTTAGACAATGTACTGTTTGGCGACAAATATGATGAAATGGTTGACTTGGCTAAATTCAAATTCAAAATTCTTTATTCAAATTAGGCTTACAAAAAGCACTTATGAACGTCAAAAAATATACAAAATATAAAAAAACAATTAAAAATACTAAACTAAAAATATGAATTTTGATGCTTTGAAAAAAAAGCGCTTCAGTGGATTGGCCTGTTGAGAAAGAAGCACCCAAGAAAACTCAACAGTGTAGCCTTTTTTAAAAACAATAACTTAATGTAACAATATATCATAAACACTGAAATAGCTGAGCAATTTAAGACCAAGGATTTTTATCACATAAATATTCGTCAATAGTGTAGTACCCTTTTTTAGAAAGGTGTTTTTTTATTCTAGCTTTAAACATGTGTAAAGGTAACTCGACAATATTCTGCGGTACCTTATTGAAAAACTTTATACATCTTCCTATAAAAGATTTACCTACTTTATGTAGTCTCAAGTCCGGAACAGCAAGTTTGTTTCTATTCCTAGTATTAAAATTGTGTGAGTCACAATTTTTTTTAAAGGTATGATAGTATTTACGGACGTAAATTAAATTTTCATAAATATATTGTGATGCTATAGTCATTATATTTATTTCTTTAAAAAGTTCCTTAAGAGAGTCACGGGGTCTAAGGTTGTAGATAAAACGAATAGCTCTTTTTTGTAGTACAAATATTGTATTAATGTCGGCAGCTGAGCCCCACAACAGTAGACCATATGACATGACACTATGAAAATAACTGAAATAAACCAATCTTCTATATTCTAAGAAATCCAAATCCGGGATTTATTCCTTCAAGGTGAAGAAAAACATAAATCTTGGTATTAATATTGCAATAGTATATATTCCTAATTAAACCAACGATCCCTAAAAGAAGCACAGTGCATTCGCAAACCTGTTATTACTTTTGTTTAATTTCGGAAGTTTAACAATTTCAATCGAGATTATGGAAAATATTTTAGTAGGAGGTGAATACTTGTTACTAACCATCACATATAACTTGTTACTAACCATCACGTCAGAGAACCAAGTAATTTTGCTAGTCTCAGTTTTAGCCATAACAAATCTAAAAATGGCGGGAGTAGTGAAAATAAATCACTCACGCAGTTTTGCTACACGAGTTGTAGAAACTTTCATAAGTTTGTCTTTTTGTAATCCATTAGGGAGGAAATTTTATGAATTTTTCTCGGTTCTTCAATGCGTAGCCGAATTTGTGTTTCTGGTCGATTAAGGTTTTGTCACGAACAAAGTTGTTTTTTAATATTTCAAACACTATTTACGGTATCTTCCAAAATAGCTAAGATACTATTTGCATACAAAACATATACAAAAATGTTCACTTTTTGATTGTCGTCAAGGATAATTGCAATTTCTGTAGTTACGGTGTTAATACAAACGTTTTTAATGTATTAGTAGGGAAACAAACTTTTAAATTCAAAGTAGCAACTATCAACTAACTTAGAGTATTATGTAAAAACATGCCCTTAACAAGGGCGTTAGGCCTCCGGTAACTTCGCTCACTCGTAACATAGTGGCGTAATAAAACAACTAGGCTTTTTTTACTCCGACTTTATGTGAGATCGTGGTATACGAGTACCTCTACGATGCATGATTCGATGTATGAAGCCAAACTGTTGTATAATTTGCTTTTAATTATCGTAGTATTGACTATTGAGTTAAGGTTTTCTAAAAACGTATATTGAAAGAATTTTCAAATTTTTATCTATATCTATACTAATCCGTTTTCTAAACATGTATGTGTGTAATTACGTTTTGAAAATTAAAAATTTGCAATCATATGTGTTACTCAGTTTTTAAAAGTCTGTATTAATAAAAAGATTTCCCTTCTTCTTTTCTCTTATAAGTAACTCCGTACGTAACAGTAATTAATTCCTATTCAAAACTATTCTCTTGTGGCACTTTAAATTATTCGAATGAACTGGACGCTGACCTCAGAAGGCTGAGGTTGCAGGGTCCTCGAGCGACTTATTTGATGTGAAAATATACTAAGTACTAAGTTTAGATGCATCCATACTTATTATCTCATTAATAATGTTTTGTATCCCATCCGACTGGTAAAAGTAGCTTTGTTAAATGTTTAGTGTCTGAATTGTCATTATTTTACCATATCAAGATTGATTGGGTGATTTTTTCCAGTTTGGTTAGGATTATGAACATACATCATTTTTTCATTTTCATTTTATCTTAGCATGATAGTCGTTAATACTAACAAATCGGCCTTTGGGATCGTTTGTAGTGTTGTCAGGTGTCTTAGGATGCGTCCCGATCATGACGCTAAATGTCGCGATTAATTAAAGAAGAAAATGTGTAAAGGTGTAGAGCTTGAAAAATGATAAAAGGAGGATAAATACAAAGTGGACCCAGCAACACTAATAGTTTGGTTAGTTACGGCAAACTCTTCATGCTACGTGCAAAATACTGGCAGTATTACGTCAAATGCTGATGATGAAACATTGTAGGTGTTGGCCGAATCATACAATAACTAGTAATTAAAGTTATCGTTAATACCTTTATATCGATAACATAAAGCCATTAGTTAACTACTAGCGTCGAGTGTATTAACAAGCTATTGTAAATACATGTTCGCGTAGATATCAATGTATTTTTTTTATGTTACAAAGTGAACAGGACAGAGCGGAATTGAAGGAGACCAACAACTGATAGACAGTTATTATGCTCCATCAATGCCGCACTACGCCCATAACCCGAGACAACAGATGTTAGGTTTCTTAAACCCAGTAACTTCACTAGCTACAGTGCCCTCATCGCGAAACGCAAAAGTGCATAACACTCCTGTTTCACGGGATGATATCTGGCACTGCGGTGGTACCTACCTAGACGACCACCACTTATCAAATTGTATAAAAACAAACGATTCATAATGATGGTATGAACATAAATTTATGTACGCCTAAGAATAATTCAACCTCTTTAACGAAAATGAAATACCAAATTGAGATTGGTTAATTATTAACTACATCAGCCCACTGTGATAACAAATTAATCTTAAATACACTGATATAACCACATGAAAATGAATAAAATAATTCATAGTTTACTGGCAATCGAATTCAATTTATGCAAACACAACAGTTCACCAATGATATTCTGTATATATAAAGGTAGATACGCCATCCGTGCCTCAAAAACAAACCGCCAAAGAGAGTACAGTTTGTACTCTTTTGTTTACGTAAATGTGTTTCAAATTCGAAATATGTTTATGTGTGCTGTCACTGCATTCGGAACACTTTTATCTTTTGATTTGTGAGCATAATATCACGAATCCATACTTATTACATCATTGCAGTTCACGAAGAAAATTCGCACAAAATGCATTTTTAAATCAAAATAAACCGGACGACATCTTGTTCTATTGGCCGTAACACAAAGTAAAATAACAATTTTATTTCCAATTTCCTCAATGATTAAATTGTACAGCACAAAACTCGGTAGTTCCGCACGCTACGGTCAATTGGTCCCTTTGTTCTGTTGCCGTGGTATTTTTCCGTACGATCGCTCGCCTGAGCTGCAAAGATGAAACAGTTCTCTATGAAAACCGCACGTATTTAATGCTATTATTGTGATGACGCAATATTTTGGAGACAACATAAAAAGGTTTTTTTTTGTGAACGCAATTAACTTCCTTCATAGTCTAATAGCGTCGGTGTCTCAATGGAGTGGCCCTCCTACCGAGAGGGCTGAGGTTCGAATCCCGCCACGTACCAAAGTGTTTTCGAATTTTTGAAAATAAATGTACGTTTATCCGACGCTCTTACGGTGAAGAGGAACATTGTGAGGAAAACTGCGCACGCCTGCGGAGAAATTGAATGGTTGTGCGTGAAGTCGTTCAGCCCGCACTAGGCCCACGTGGACGACTAAGGAGTAATCACCCTATACGGGTAGGCTCGTGCCCTTCGGTGCCGACGGTAAATGAGCTGTTGATGATAGTCTAATGGGTACAGCGCTCGGGGAAAGAACATGTCATGTGCGATTTTTTCAAGTTAGGTTGACCGAAAAGAAAGATGTTCCAGGCCACGTTAAGTTGGTCCCGGCTACAATCTAAGGATTGTAGGCGTTAACACTCATCAATCCGCATTGGGTCCGCGTGGTGGGTTACTGTCCAATCTTTCCAAAGCTATGCTGTATTCCAACGGGCACTCACATTGTATTCAAATTATAATGTGCCTTTACGTTTTTGAGTAAAAAATTAATAATAAAGTTTCTCATTAGTCTGCTTTCCGGGATCACTTTAGTATTATCACTTACGAGAATAATTAATCAATCAGTCAGAAAAATTACATGTTATGTTCGAATAAAGACGATAAGAAACAAAACGTCGGTAGTAATTTCATAATAAACTATTTTTAACTTGATACTTGTGCTTTAAAAGCAAGTACAAAGGAGTTTTATTATTGAAATAGCGCGCTTTCAAAGATGTTACACTTGAGTATGGGAAATACAATTTAATACAAATATAAGGTGCCATATAGTATTAGTTTTCCTGTATCCTGTACTATACCTAATTTTAAGTTAATTAATAGCCGTCTTTAATTATCAAACTTTTCGCCTAACACCAAAGAGAAGATGAAGTAACTGAAAAGTAGGTGCAAACTTTATGAGTAATCTATCAGTATCCAAAAATACAGGGGCTTATCCCTCAGCTAAAAGAAATCAGTCGGTCGGCAAAGTCTCAGTTCCTCAAGGTTTCGAATTAATGATATCTATAACATCGCAAACAAAAGTGAAACGTACCCGCTGTAGATCACAAAGGTTTGATAGTCTAGTCACGATCAGCATGATCATTGAAACAAATGGGCCAATCAGATTTGCGGTCAGACCTTGTGCCTGTTGAAACTTTTGCACGTGCTTCTTACATTTATTGATAAATGGATTTTTCCTTATACATAAAAAGCAACGGCAGGATTCAATGATACGGTAAAGAGTGGCAGATATCATAATTACAAGGTAAGAGATTTCATTTTTGCCGAGGGCATTTCACGTGATGTGGAGGTAAAAATGTCGATAATATTCGTATACTTGTATATTCGATTTTTTTTTGATAAGACATGTATTATTAATATTGATGGATTGTATTATTAACTTAGACATATTTTTTGTAAGACGACCGTATTATACGATATAATATTATTGTACGACGATTCCTAATTTGAATATATTTATGTTACAAACTGTAATACGCCCGTCACCCAAGACAATAGAAGTTAAAGTTAGGTCTCTTAACTTTAACCGCTACGATTCCATACACAATAAAAAATCTATTGATTGGATATATCTTTCACCATCAGTTAAAGGGTTGTAAACCCAGGAATTTTACTTAATTTGAAGCTCATACGCAACATATTTTTTATTAACTAAATAAGACTAAAAGCTTTGTTTTCGTGTTTATTGAAGGGTCCTGGATCCGAATGAAATCACGGTCTCTGCAAAAAATTTAAGACTAAAATAATATTTCAATTATCATGTGACCAAATAAATGCATTATTTCATTATGCTGAACAATCGAGGCCCCGGGTTAAAACTGCAATAGACATATTAAATATAATAATGGATAGTGGCAGGCGATCGTAGAAAGCCTAGTTCAGAAGTAAGAGACATACAACTCCTTAAATAGTTCTTCCGTTCTGCTATTAGAATGGTTAGTTAGTGAAAGTCTACCTCCACGGTGGTACCAAAAAATCAATGCGCCTAAAATAGCCAACGCTTTCCAAAACCATAACACTGTCGAGCATGTTGAGAATTTACGAAAAAACTACCTTCGTCGGGTTCAAATCAAATTATTTGCGGGGAACCGAACGAAACGTCAAATATACGTCGGGCAACAGTTGTGCTGAAGTGAATGGTAGTAGTCATGAGCGGAGCGATTTAGGGGCATGGACATTAAGTTGTCAAAGTCAAAATGTTGGTATTAAAATCACCTAAAAAACACATTAATTCACTATCATATCAACTGCCATACAGTAGAAAGAAAACATCCTTATATGATAAGAATTATAAAATAATTTAACTTTCATTGCTAAGAAGTATCGGCAACACAAAAACCAATTATTCAAATTAGGCTTACAATTAGGAATTCTGAACTTGAAATATACACAAAGATATAAAATAAAACATATAATTACCAAAATGACTGTCTGTGAATGTGAGTGACAAACAAAAATTATATTTTTATATATAAAGCACTTCATTAGATTTGGCTTCTAATAAAAAAGCTATCAAGAAAACTTGACGGTACAGCCTTGTTTTTAGACAACGATTTGATGTACAAATATGAGATTTGTTCTGGATCTTTGCTGGATCCCTCCTCATTGGACACTAAACCTCTGGTATCATCAGCTGACATTCATAAGAGCCTTCCTCAAGCGTTAATTGTTTAACCCTTCTACAAATGTCGGTATAAGGCGTCTGATAATATATTTTAACTGTCTGATTTCATCAGTCGTGGGGTTACTTAGATTATTATCTTGGACTTAAGACATACAGACTCAGAATCAAAAATGCATCATGATTCAACTTGTGGAATTTGGAATCATTTTGTTACATTAGAATCTTGATTTTTTTTGTTTATTACATCTAATATTTCCCTACAATGTACCAACCCTAATTTGAGACTGAGTTATTGAGTTATACACATATATTGGATTCGCGATTTTCCTTTATTGTAATCAAAAATATTGACAAGCTTGTAAAGTCAATTCAGCTGCCAAAGTAAATAAAAACTTTACGACTCTTCAAGTGTTATGGTAGAGATGTCGTTTGCAACACATAAATGTTTTGCGATTGATCCCAGTGCAGTTAAATCATTGGTGGACATGAACCATGCATGGACATGTTTTTTCCACTAGTCTGTGTATTGTCCATGTATTATCATCATCGTCAGCTCATAAAACGTCCCCATCGAGAGGCACAAGCTTACCAGTGGCCCAGTGCGGATTGGTCGACATCACGCACAACCGTTGAACCTCTTTGCAGGAGTGTGCAAGTTTCCTCTCGATGTTTTCCTTCACCGTAAGAGCGTCGGATAAATGTACATATAATTTCAAAAATTCGATAGTACATTAGTACGTGGCGGGATTTGAACGTGCGCCCTCCAAATCGAAAGGCAACAGCCCATACCAATGAGCCAACGACCCTGTATATAAATGATCTGTATGAATTACATAAATATATATAAGTATGTTTATCGGTTGTTGTGTACATAATTCATAATACAAGCTTTTTGTTTGGGGCTATGTGATGGGAATTATATTGATTTATATAAATAAATCAATATATTTCAAATTAAACATAGTGAAAGAATCGGTGAAGAAGAATAGGAGCGTCGGTGGCTCAGTGGTGTGGACTGTCGCCTTCCTACCGGGAGGGCTGAGGTTCAAATCCCGACACGTACCAATGTATTTTCGAATTTTCGAAAATATATGTACGTTATCCGACGCTCTACGGTGAAGGAAAACATCGGAGGAAACCTTCATGCACGCCTGCGAAGAGATTCGAGTTTGTGTGAAGTCGTCCAATCCGCACTGGCCCGCGGGACGACTAAGGCCTAATCACCCCATACGGGTAGGCTCGTGCCCCTCGGTGGGACGTTTAATGAGCTGATGATGATGATGATGATGATAGTGAAAGAAAAAATTTGCTGTTTAATTGTGTGTGTGTAAGATTATAATCCCTCGCAGTAAAACATGACCAAAACCACGCAGCTGCCTCATTTTTCTATAAAAAAATGTATATTCTACAATAAAAGTAGCTTATGTAATGCCTTATTTCAGCTACATGCCAAAAAAAGTCCGGTCTAAAAAGGTTATTCAATATTACAAACAGGCACTCCAATTGTATTTATATGCAAAAGTTTAAGCATACGTTAGTAAAGCTTTAAAATGTTTCTAGTGAAATGAAAACTAAGGGTTCATAACTACTAACTCACTGATTACACTCATAGGAATTTTATAAAATAGATTCTTCTATTCTCAGAATCCTGAGGCAAACCTAACCGAATGCTAGCTAACAAATTACAAACATAAATCTGCTTTATTACTATCTGCTAAATGATTACGTTACGTGACATATGCGTCATTTCTGGCAGTCCTTGAGTTTAATGGCATTTGTTTGTGGGCGCTCCCAGTCGCGTGCCTAGGGACTGCCGTACCTACACCCTTTTAAAGTATTAGCCGTGGAGGCGAGTGCGTATTTTATTTTTAATGGACTCACGAATCATATATTAGGTGTAAAAAATACGCACTTGACCTCGATTTTCTGGAGGAGATTATAATATTTTTAAAAAGTTTTTTTAAAATGTTACAAAGTGTACATGAAGGTCAGGACGCTCACCTGATGGTAAGTGATACGCCAGACATGACAGAGCGGCGTTGATAGAGACCAACAACTGGTAAACAGTTATTAAGACGACAGATGTTAGGTCTCTTCCCGGTAATTTTACTATCTACAGGGCCCTTACCCCGAAACACAGAAGTGCAAAAACACTCATGTTTCACGGGATGATATGTGGCGCTCCGGTGGTACTACCTAGACGGTCAGTACCGCGTCTACCACCTAGTAAACATTTACGCTGTAACGTATCGCTATGTTTGCTGAACACCTGTAAGCTTTTGTGTCAGGTAAAATAAAATATCTATTTTAAATTCAGTAAGGGCTTTATCAAAATCAAACTTTTCATCATCATCAGCAGCAGCTTATTAAACATCGCCACCGAGGGGCACAAGCCTACCCTTAAGTATAAACCTTACTAGTCCACGCGAGAACAATGCGGATTGGCTAGCTTCACCACAACCATAGAATTTCTCGCAGTAGTGCATAAGTTTCCTCACGATGTTTTCCTTCACCGTAAGAACGTCGGATAACATACATATAATATCGGAAATTTGAAAATACATTGGTATTTAGCGGGATTTAAACCTGCGCACTCCAAATTAGAAGGCCAAAGTGCAAACTAATGAGCCACCGACGCTCCACCTGTATTTCGCTCAAATAAATTTAAAAATATAATAGTAATATATATATATATATACATTTAAGAAGATTTGCTCCATTGCATGTGCTTGTACGAGTGTAATTGTAATCCTATGGGCGAGACGTTTCAAGATTTCAAAAATATAAAAATAAATATAGTCTTTAGTAGCAAAATACTAGGTATAACAATAAACAACATTTTTTCTTTCACTATGTTTAATTTGAAATACATTTTCTGAATTAACTTCACCTTAAATATCGACGGAGAATAGTTTGCTAATTAGTTTGACTCCCAATAGGACTTAACGCACATACACGTAAATATTAAAAGTAATAATGGAAATTATTACACCGAAATATTAATTAACCGAAAGTCGACATTGTCGTTTGAACTTTCGCCTTTGCTGGTCATCTTGTTGGTGAGTGCTTTTTAAAATATGTTTTAAATTTTTTTGTTATTAAATCCACTCTATCTGAAAATGGAGGTTGTTTGCGTTAGTGGAGATATTGTGTAATTAAATCAAAATTTATAATTTGTTAAAGTTAAAAAGTTCACAAAATGATATTAATACTATCTCTACCTCACGTTGGACCAATCAAATAACTAATTGTACTCTTTTCAACCTATCGCAGTCTCCTGGTCATAGATCTCCCACATTTTGCGCCAGATATCCCGACCCTCCGCTTTTCTCATCTGTCTTTCTTTTTTCTCTTTACTTTTTTTTCAATTATTTGTACGAATGATAAAAATTTGACGACGGTATTGAAGTGACAGTGAAAAATGAAGAAATTACTCTTTACGAAAAACTAAAGTGCATTACTATTGTAATGCATTTTTGTTTTTCTGTCAAATCAAGCAACGGGACTAGGGCAGTGATGTCGGAAAATTAATGCCTTGAATCATACTGAGAAAAATCTCACAAAGTAACTTTCAAAACGACCAATAAGGTGTAATGGTCGAGATACATGCATATTATACATACAAAACTCAGGCCAATACAAACAGACATGTTTGTACTGCCCGGGTATCAAACCCGGAACCCTTGGTGTAATAGCCGACGTCTTAACTATTATACCAGAAGGTTCGTCCATATAAAGTGATGTATGAATGTTAGTGGATAGTTTTGTATTCCAATGACATTAGAAAATTTGTGTCTTACATGATTTTTTTAACATCTATAAATAAACCATTTGATTTAACATGGGCATACGGTATACACAAGACGTATCTGAAAATAACACCACGTAATGTAATGATATACCTGCGCTAATTAGCAAAACTGTACAATAGCCAATTAAGAGGCAAGGCATCTGAGCAGATTGTGTGTACTTAAACCAAATAACATTTGTTTGTTTGTGATTATTGTATTTCAGGTTTTGGAACGATGCTTTTGCCAACTCATAATAATAAGGAAAATAATGAAATCAACCAAATTGCTCACCGTTAGCGATACCGTGTCTTGTCTGCGTAGGTGCCTTAATCTCATATTTCTTCATCTTCTTCGTTGTAGTTTGTATATTAATATTGTTTTTGTTTATTATTTCTTAAATTAATTGTTATTGTTATTATGTCTTTAAACTATTGAGATTCATGTGTAATAAGGTCCGGTCCTATGGAAGACATACGTGAAGCCGAAGTCAACAGCACTATGCCCTTTTTTCGAATTTCTTTGTTTACCATACTCATGAAGGATGTTATCGAAAACAATTTATTACACAACAAGACAGTCACTGAAATTACTGGATACTGTGATTACAAATTAACGTCACAAGTTAATACCTAGATGTTTTGTAGTCTCTTATTGGTTGACAGTTTTATTGGCGACAGTGTCTACTTACCACCAGATAGGCTATCAGATTGATTGCTTAATCTATACATATAAATAAAATGGAGTGTATTTTTTTTATATTGAAAAACATTTTCTTCTTTATGCATATGAATATTTATCTATTTATTTAGAAAGGTACGCTAACAGTATATATATTTACATTTTCATCATGTACAGGTTGTATTAGATCTGATCGTGATATATACACCAATTAAAAGCATACACAGCATTATCGATAAAAATTAAAACTTATTTGACAAAATTGAGACAACACAAAATTATGAGCAGATAAACTAGATTTTACAATACAATTATAACAATACTAAATAAGGAGAGGAGCAAGATATCACAAAGGAAAGATACCACAAATGTACATAAAAACGCTTAACTCTCCTGGACTTAAACTTAAATCTTGGTAGCGTATATGAAAGATGTCCAGATCATCTAATTTTTTGGTCATCGAGTTATAATGGGAGCAACATGTAGCCATAGGTGCGTGAAAGCTGAGATTCGTTCTGGCTAAAGGTAAACTAAAAATTTTATTGATAGGTTGTCTAGGAAGGTTGTAAGGGACTGAAAATTTCAATTGTTCCACGAGTTCACAACACTGTATTTTACCGTTACAGTGTTACCGACAACTCTGTGCAAAAAAGATAGGTCACGAACAGTACGACGGTGGCGAAGGGTTTTCATGGTAAAAAAATCAAGCCGGCGGCTGTAAGGGGCCTTATGCGTTATGCCTGGTGACCGAAAAGCTAGTTGTCGTGTAAATGAGCGCTGAATACTTTCTAGTCGTTGAGAGTGAACTGCGTACTGTGGATTCCACACCACACTAGAATATTCCAGGTGACTTCGTACCAAAGAGTTGTATAAGAGCACTTTTGTAGAATTTAATTTGAATTGAGCAGTGTTTCTCTTAAGGAACCCTAACATTTGTGACGCTTTCTTTATAGTTTTATTGACATGCGTTGTAAATTTTAATTGTTTGTCAATATGGACTCCCAAATCACGAACTTCGTTCACTTCAACTAAAGATACATTATTGAGCTTATAAAATGTATAAAATGTATTAATTGGATTCTTCTTTTTTTGTGAATTTTATATGAAGACACTTGTTAATGTTTAAAGTCATAGCATTTTGATTGCACCACTTATTTATACTATTTAAATCATCTTGGAGGAGGTCCATATCGTTAAATGATTTTACTGCTCTGTAAATTTTT
The DNA here is from genome assembly GCA_019425675.1 of Leucinodes orbonalis. NCBI lineage: Eukaryota > Metazoa > Arthropoda > Insecta > Lepidoptera > Crambidae > Leucinodes > Leucinodes orbonalis. The sequence continues at coordinate 11,948 of PQWD01005156.1, read as the reverse complement.
AAATCATCAGCAAACATGGATATCTTACTATGTTTAATATAATCACATATATCATTAATAAATATAAGAAAAAGTATTGGCCCAAGATGTGAACCTTGCGGAACGCCTGAGATAGCGCGGTACCTTTTGGACTCAAACCCATTCACAACCACAGTGAGATCTCCGTTCCAAATATGATCTGAACCAGTTGAGCAGACTACCGTGTATGCCATTAGCTTGCAGCTTGTTGATTAGAAGAGAATGGTCGACCTTATCGAATGCGCTACTAAAGTCTGTATACAGGACATCAACTTGTATTCCACGGTCTACATGTTGCGCTACATCAGATATAAATACAGATAAATTAGTTTCAGTCGAGCGGCCTCTACGGAAACCATGCTGGTAGTCTGAGATGCCTTTTTCAATTTCGCGACATAAAATTGGACAGATAAGGGACTCAAACAGCTTTGAGAAGGTGGATAGTATTGAAATAGGCCGATAATTTTTTATGTTATTTAATTCACCTTTCTTATGTACCGGTACTATTCTCGCTCTTTAACCACTCGTTTGGGAAAATACCATCGCTCATAGACCGATTTATAATTAACTTAAGAGGCAGAGTTAAAGAAGCACCACAGCGCTTTATAAATAACGGTGGAATATTGTCTGGGCCTACGCCTTTCGAGTGATCCAGATTTTTTCTTTTCTTTTCTATTTCGGTTTCGGTAAACTGAACTCGTGACATACAGCTGGATGAAGAAGTGGGAATACCAGGAGAGATCACGGACTTAGATGCGAACGTTGATTCGAAATGTTGTGCGAAAAGGTTAGCAATGTCTGGTCCAGAGTGAGCATCCGAATCATTGAGATACATTCTCGTAGGAAAGGTTGAGTCTTCTCTACGTTTATCTTTCGCAAATTTCCAAAATGCTTTAACAGTGGTACGAATATTATTTCCGACGTTTGTTATGTAATCAGTATAATTTATATTAATTAATTTATGACAACGGTTACGTATTAGTTCATACTCTAACTTGTCCCGGGGATTACTATAATTGCGATACTTCTTGCGTAATTTTTCTTTTTCATTTAATTGTTTAACCAGGGATTTGGTAAACCACACAGGATATTTTAACCTTTTGAATCTACGCTTAGGTACAAACTCCTCAATGACTTGATACAGTTCTCCATAAAAAATTGACACCATTCCGTTCACACTATCACACTGGCTAAATGCTACCCGATTTATTGAATTTAACTTAGATCTGATCTCATTATAATTAGCTTTAAAGAAATTGTGTCTTTCTCTGTCGTTAGGCTTTATATAATTGATATCCGAATTCTGCAGGGAAATTAACAAGTTGGGGTGTTTAGAATCTAACTTACTAATTAGATCGAGTGCTTCCGTAGCTTGCACATCCAGGAGGTTACACAAAACAAGGTTTAGAACCCTACCGTCACTATTGCTAACGTTATTGAGTTGGCTCAGATTATTTAATGACATGAAGTCTACAAGTGTATATCCAAGTGGGCAGTTATAATTAGAGGGTACCATCTGTAGTAAATTTTAAATAATAATTTTAAATTATTCACAGGAATGAACATAGTAATGAGAGATTTTTATTGTACTATTGTATTTTATTTCATTGTATACCTTTTAACTATGTGGAATTTGAGCACCCCGGCAATATGTCGGCAGGTGATTTTAGGAGACTAAAATGTAGAATTAAATCACTTGGGTGATCATAGTAGATTATACCAATAAAATGAAGGTAGTGTTATCTATCACTATGCATTCTCTTACGAAACATTGCAAGCTTAAGGTTAAAAAATCAAGACAACTAGTGATTGACGGATTATTGACCATCCAAGTGGGTGCGCTGAATGCAGTCACGAGGAAAAACACTTCGTAACAAAGAAAAATATTGAAAAACATTCACTGACATCACATCACACACCTAGGTTATTTAATTCATACAATGATTAGAAAGTGATATGAAACAGATAATTAATTACTATTATTTATTTATTATAAATATAATAACAGAAAACAAGAACGTTTTAAACCGAAAAGGGATAAAAATTTAAAATAAATTACAAGAATAGTGTACGTGTTTACTAGGTGGTAGACTCGGTACTGAGTCACCGTAGTGCCAGATAATAAGTAGGAGTCTTATGCAGTTATATATTTCAGGATAAAGGCACTGTAGCTAGTAAAATTACCGGGTATAAGAGACCTAAAATCTGTTGTCTCGGGTTATGGGCGCAGTGTGGCATTATTGGAGAATAGTAACTGTCTTGTTAATTTTCCTATCAATGCCTCTCTGTCATGGGTGGGCGTATAACTTACTACTAGGTGAGCGTCCTGACCGTCCCGTACACTTTTTAACATAAAAACAATACAAACCCTAATACGTAGTGTGTTCCCAAATAGTCCTAATGTAGCTAATGCATCCAGGAAAGCGCTTATATAGGATTTATAAGATTTTTGATAAAATAACGTTATTGTTAATATCCTTCTCTTAAACATTTTGCCTGAATACAGATGGTAAATACTCGAGCGAGTCATTAAAAGTTAAATATCATAACTTTTTACAAATTAGATAGCTTCGAACCTTCAAAGTTATACTCATAGCGAGATACTCTGCTAAAGTTAATTGCTTCACAGGTCAGAAAGAATGCTGATACGTTTACAATCCTTAGAAAAAAAGATTTTGTAACATTAATCAGGTGATTCAACAAACAATGTACATGAAAAGTGAATACTGCAACTAATACTACAATTTTTAATTCGTTTCGGAATAATAACTAATTGGACTTCAAAATTTTTTAAGAACTATGGAAACGGTCCAGCATAGTTACAATATTAGGAGAAAGAAGTAAGTGGTTTAATATATAAGGTAACTAAATCTGACATTTTCTTATTAGTTTAATATATATTGCATAATTATGTTATATGTACCACGTAAATTTGCAGCATATACAATGTTAATAAATTAGATACGAGTATTTTTGCTGCAGATTGTTTTCCGGCAGAGGCAATTAAAATCCATTTCGGCACTCCTTACATTGCATCTGATATTTTGACTAATTTCACGTGTAAATGCTGAAACTCAGCCATAGACCAAGTCCACCAAAAGAAAAAAACCAAAGCCTATAAATATTAAGCACGAAAACCGGTCCCCGTCCACATAGTATTTATTTCATGCAGACACTTCGTTGTATGTCCCACAACGGTAATGGCCTGTCAGAATTATTTCCCCTGAGGATGTTCTCACTTGCAGATACAGTGTATTTTACGAATCCAAAGCGCGCTATATAAAAAAAATATCCAGCCAAAATTCAAACGAGCTTTGTGTTAATTTAACATCAAATGTCTTACCTGTAAGTCTGAGTTTATGTTATGTTGTATTACCTATCCCTATGTTATGTTATAGAAATATGTAATTAAGACATAATATTATACAAATGTTATGTTTGTTTGAATAAATTTATATCTTATCCTACTTTTACTGATAGTAATATACCTAGTTATTAAGAAATCTAGTAAGACCTCTCGTATATTTGCTATACCCTTGCAGGGCGTTACACGCATACCTACTCGAAAACCTGTATTGTACCATTTTATCTATATAATATGACATGCAATAAAGAATTCGAATTTAATTTCACGGGTTGTCAAATAGCGGATGGCTCAGATGTTAAATGAGCACTAATAAGCAATTGATACTATAGGCAACAACTAGTAGCAACGGAGAGCGATAAATAAATAAATCTGCTGCCTCCGAGTTCTAGAGGGTACTACGTTCAGTTGAGTGACGGGGAAACATCGCTTAGTGCGATTTTTCCTAGTTTGGTTAGAACATTGCAGGCTGAATCACCTGATTGTCCGAAAGAAAGTTTTCGTACTATATATTTTATATTTATGTGATAAAACATATGTCTTTAATTAACTATATCTCGTTTTGTGATCCTTAAATAAATTCTGGTCAAAGCATGACTCTACCACACCTACAATTACTTAAATAGTTTCCTTTACATGAAACCTTAAACAAAGATAAAGTACTTCTATAATAATGATTAAACGAACTTACCTGTAAGTGAAGTTCTATCATAATTATACGAAGGCTTCGTCCGAAGAGATTAGTAATATAGTCACACTTGTAGTAACGCGCAGTGACCGCCATTTTACACTAATTTAGTAGTACTCTTGATTCCTTTCCTACCTTTTTTTTTTTTTATTATGCCACCACTGACATTCCACATTGCCGCGCCTCATCCGTCATTTAGTTAAGAGTGTTAGCAAAATATTATAATAAATATTTCACGATAAGGGTGGGAATAACGGTGGTTACAATTCTCTTCGGACCGAAGCCTTCGTATAATTATGATAGAACTTCACTACAGGTAAGTTTCGTTTAATCATTAATTATACTCGGCTTCGTCCTTCTAGATTTAATATAGTTCACACTTGTAGACTTTTAGAGACTTCATCGTGAAATATTTATATTGACGGAAATAGAATGAAAGAGATTATTGGTGTATGTATTATTATTTATTAATTAGTACTTCTATTTATAATTGCATTAGCAAAAGTAGTTTCGGATAAAATTAGATGTATTTAAAGGCCTATTATTAAAATTTAAAGAAAGTATTTATTTTTTTTATTTTTTTTTAAGTGTGTCACTCTGACATTACAGATCACAGTTCAGTATTATGCAGCTTAGGACTAAAGTCACACAAAACTAAATTTAAGACTGTAAGACATAAAATTGATTTTGATAATTTAATTGAAAATCTGAAGGATACTGACTGGACAAAACTATACAAAATGAAAGATATTACAGAAGCAACAAACTATTTTATAGACGTTTTTAATTCTAAAATAAATCTTAATAAAACAGAACGTAAGGTTCGCAGCTGTGAAATTATATATCAAGAATGGATCACTCCAGGACTACTTAAGTGTATAAGACGTAGAGACAGTTTACATATTGAAGCAAGAAAACATCCCCAAGACCTTAATATTCAAAAAAAATACAAACTCTACAGAAATTATTGTGGAAATATATAAAAACAGTGAAAAACAATCATGCTAAGAAAACCTTAATGGATAGTAAAAATGACATTAAAAAAACCTGGACATCTGTTAAAAAATTTGTAACATTTCTTGTGCAAAAAATCAAAGTGATAAACTGCTCAACATTAGGGCGCATACCAGGGAATCCCTTAACGCAGTAAATACGTACTTTAGCTCCTTGGGTGAAAACCTTGCTCAAACTGTGCTACAGAAAAGCGGTAAAACAGAAAAAGAGTTGTCGGACACTTATAATTGCCAAAATAAGTCAACACCTGACTCCTTATTTTTAAGGCCCACTGATGAAATAGAAATTATAAAGCTTATAGGATCGCTCAAATCAAGCTCAGCTTCAGGGAATGACCAGATTAGTAATAACATTTTAAAAAAGACTAAAATCGTTATAGCCACCCCAGTCACTTTTATCTGCAACTTGAGTATGTCTACTGGCACTGTTCCCTCCGTTCTAAAAATAGCGAATATAATACCTATTCATAAAACAGGACAGCCTACAGATCCAGCCAACTACAGGCCGATATCCTTGCTTTCCACTCTCTCAAAAATACTTGAGAAAGTGGTTAATGTAAGAGTGCTAAAATATCTCGAGTCCAAGAAACTACTCGCTGTGAATCAATATGGTTTTCGCTCAGGAAGATCGACTGAGGATGCAGTAAGTGATCTTGTTAATTTCGCTATTGATAAGATAAACGAAAACCAAAAATGTGTGGGTTTCTTGGATTTCGCCAAGGCCTTTGATACAGTATCAAGACCAATACTAATAAAAAAACTGGAAATGTTAGGCATAAGGGGTATTGCTCTGGACTGGTTTCGCTCGTACCTTTCTGATAGAAAACAGAGAGTTCTGATTGGTGAACACAACAGTGACTATGAAGAAATAAAGTATGGCGTGCCGCAAGGGAGTGTATTGGGTCCTACACTATTTCTGGCTTATATAAATGATCTGTGCTCCATGAAAATCAATAATGCAAAAGTTTTTACCTTTGCAGACGACACTGCAATTGTTTTTCATGCCAAAACTTGGACTCAGGTTGTTGCTCGAGCTCAAGAGGGTCTTGATACTGTAAGTGAATGGTTACTAAGAAACCTCTTAAATGCAAATGCCAGCAAGACTAAATTAATACCATTCACTGTAACAAATAGGACGACTCCATCTGAAGTAATCAAACTCAGACTTCACTGTTGCAAAAATATGAATATTTCAGACTGCCAATGCGAAGAAATTGAACGGGTGGACTCCATAAAATACCTGGGAGTAATTATCGACCGGAACTTCACTTGGTCTGCTCAAGTAGATGCAGTCTCTAAAAGACTTAAAAAACTTATCCATATTTTTAGAAAACTGAGTTTCGTTGGTGACAACGAATTGATTAAAACTGTCTACCTTTGTTTATGCCAATCAGTACTGAACTATTGCATAAGAATATGGGGCATAACACATAAAACGCATCTACTCAAGCTTGAAAGGTCCCAGCGAGCTATTTTAAAGGTAGCCTACCGACGAACCAGAAGATACCCAACTCATAAACTGTACTCGGAGTGCCAGCTTCTCACAGCTCGCCAACTTTACATATCCGCCTCAGTACTGTACTTCCACAAACACTCAAAACAACGTGCTCGCCCATCACGTAGAGTACTGAAATGGGACTTGCCTACGATCAAAACTGCTTTCTCAAGACGTTCTAGCCTCTATATGGGTCCTTATTTATACACAAAAGTTTATAAATTTAACAGTGATATCATTAATGCTTCTAAATCAAAATGCAAACAAATCGTTCGGGAATGGTTGCGGGACATGAATTACACGGAAACAGAGAAGCTACTGGAAATGACTATTTGATGTTAATTTGTATCTTCACGTTATTTTAGGTACAACAAACTATATACGAAATTACTTACTAATATGGTTTGCGTCGGATGAACATGTGATGTGGGAGAGTAAAAAAGGAGTATAATATATATAATAACTTATTTAATGTATCTGCACATGCCTCGCACACAACTTACTTATAATTTTCTACAAATCATTAATCCATCACACAATTACACCCACAAGGCGAAAACACACATCCACACACACACACACATAACACACACACACACACACACACAGACACACACACCCACATATACCCACATATACACACACACATATATATATATATATATATAACACATTTATACACGCACGCATTCAATAAAACTTGGACATATACGGGAAGACACTGGCCTCCACAACACAGGGAATCCTAGTGTGGCGTCCAGGGCTACTGATCCAATGGTATCCACTGTGATACATACATGAAGCTCTATGAATTGTGTAACTGTGTTATATTTATATGTATCCTTGTATCCTTGTATAATGAACTGAAATAAATATTTTCATTTTCATTTTCATATTAGAGTGGTGCTCCACCAGCCGTCTTTCTTATAGTATCTAAGCTAACACCGAGGCGGTATGCGTGCGAAGCTGGCGCGTGTCGAGGGGAGTGCGCCCCGAACGCCGCCGCGGCACTCCCGCTTTGGCTCAGGATGCTACGGATCAACGGCTCAACGTCTGGCTGGAGACCGCATCGTGATTACTCTTATAACTAAATAAACAAAGTTTGAACGTCTCCACCGGTGGCTCCTGTTCGCTCAAGATAATCTTGCATGGCTCTTCCAGGGGCATTTTGGGGTTATGATTATAAATGGTAATACTAATAAGGTTTGAGGAGCCCAAATCGAGAGTGTTTTAAAATATCCACGGATGTGTAATACATATACGTGAATCGGTAACTTCTACATGATTTATATTTATTTTGATAAAGTTTTGCACTCGTGAGCAGTAACTAAGGCTAACAACATGACTACTTTTTGATAAGTTTTCCAGTGATACATTGCATGAGGATACCATTTTTTCCAAATGTGTTAGAACTATAGCCGGATCCCAGATCAGTTATACTTTGGTACCACGGGACGCAAACGGAATATGCCTTGAAGAAACGCTTGATATCTTGATTTGATCAATATGTCACCAACAATCAGCGAGAGCGCAGAACGGCAAGTATTTAAGGTTCCGTACTGGGCTCCCTCATTATACAATTTGGTAAAAAAGCAAATAATACTTTAATAGAGCATTAAACAAATCAATCTTATACTACAACAAAAATGTATACCATTTTTTTAATAAACGCCATACTGTTTAATTGAATTTGAAGATATGAAGCAATCATAATATCTAAGCTGCTGATGGAGTGTTTCGCTTGACGAAGGCATTTCCGGATAAGACCGCGGCAGCCAGGGTATCGGGTATGCATCTGCCGATGACTGAAATGGGGGGAATGACTGGATTTTTATTTGGTTTAAATACGAAACTTCAGATATAACCAGGCTTTTGAAAATAGGAACCAAGGCTGAGTAGGCCACATCGATACGACGAAAATTCCTTTTGCTCTATCAATATTATTTCCGTAAAGCTTTTAAGATAATCGAAAAAGGCGGAAAGCATAAAAGAAATAGTTGGACCAATCAATTGTAAATGCGTCAAATGCACGAGCTTCAGGATCTCTGTGCAAGAGACATACTCAGTACACTTGCTGTTTACTCTGCTGGCAAAGAGATCTATTTGGGGTGGTCCAAATGTATCGACTATTTCTTTAAAAGCAAAAGCTGAAAGTTCCACTCTATGTCGGGATGAATTCGTCTCGACTCAGCATCGCTCCCTATTTCACTTGACCTAATGTATGACGCAAAGGTGTGAATATTGCGTGCTTCGCACACTGCCAGAACATCTTATTATGTCGGTCAAGTGTGGGAATCGTATGCCACCCATGCGATTAATGTAAGAATAGCGGTTGTATTATCTATACGTAATAGTATTGACAATGTGATAATTCTTTTGCAAAGATTTGAATACCAAAAAATGCTGCTAGTATTTCTAAGTAATTAATGTGCATTCTGTGTTCTTGTTCTGTCCATAGACCGCTAGCTCTTTCATTACCGCAAGCTACTCCCCATCCCGTAGTAGAGCATCAGAAAAATCTCAATGTCATATCTGTCTTGTTAATTTATTTACAGACCAAGGTAATGCCTGCCACCATTCTAAATCGGGTAAAATAGTTTGGGTACCACCATATATTATCATTGTTGTCCGGTAACAAATTCAGATATTTTATACGTTCAAATAACTTTGTATATACCAGCATATTCAATGGCAGGCACGCAGAGATAAGTAACCCGATAAAACGTGCAAAATCCCTGACTTTACACGTCTTTAAAACTTGAAATTTATTTATTTCGTTTATTATAAAGCCTAGTGAAGTCAGAAGTAATCGTGTGTTTTCAATATTTCTGCGACAAAGTTCGTAAGAAGGTCCAACAAGGAACCAATCGTCCAAGTAGACGGTAGATAAAAAACCTACTGTACGGAGCAGTTTTGCAACCGGTTTCATTATCTTAGTAAAAACGTACGGTGCTGTGCTAAGACCAAATGGTAATGCGTTAAATTCATAAATGTATCTGACCCCATGAAAACGGAGATACTTTTTAAAATCTGGTGATTTTAATAAAAAAATAGGAGTCCTTTAAATCAATTTTTGCCATTAACAGTCTTTGGAAATTAACTTTAAGGCAGATTCTAAAATCTTCAATTTTAAATGTTTGGTCAACAAATTCATTTAATTTTTCAAATTAAGTATAAATCTTACTTACCATTGGTTTTGGCACTAAGAACGTATTTGACAAGAACTGTCCTTCGCACGGTTCACATTTAGAAATGGCACCACCAAGATATCAATCACTATGCAGTCTTAATATTTAGCTTCTTCATCATTAGATTGCAACTTAGGGACCGGTGGTTCTGCTTGAAATACTGGCCGAGAAAAAGGTATCTTGTAACCCTGAACGTAGGACAGCACCGTAGGGTTATTAGTTATAATACGCCATTGTTCGTAAAATTGTGCCAATCTACCAGCATATTTTACCATTGGGGATGAAGAGGACGTCCCAGGCCGCAGCACTAGCGACGGCTGCGCAAGCTCCGCTGATTCTGCGACATCTTGGAGGAGTTGGGACGCGGATTTCTCGGAGGCCTCGAAGTTGATTCCTTCGTCCCCGTCGGTGCTGGATTCGTATTCTTGCGAATTGGTATTTTCCAGTTTTTTGACGAAAATTGTCTACTCGTGGATGGCTTCGGTGGGGGTATTGCTTTTAATTCAACACCGGATTTACGAATTGCCTTGGCTGCTTTGAGGGAATCTGCCAACTGATGTCCGAATAAAGAATCATCAATTGTTGAAGTTTGAAGTGTTTCTTTTATTTCTTTCTTTACTGAATATATTATAAAGTTGCGCCTTGTCACCGAGTCATTATGTTGACAATCGCATAATAAACGCCCAGTATCAACGAGAAGCCGAAACAAATCAGTATTTGTTTCCTTACTGGCTAAGGCCACATTGATCGCTTCGCCCAGGCAAGAGATGGCGGAAGCCAATAGAGATTGCTTGGACTCTATGACCTTGTCTCGTTTAATAACCATTTCAGACAAAGCAGCCTTGGTTTCTGGATTAAGCCTTGGCGCGCCAATCAACTTACAGTTACTAGGTATCAAGTATTTGTCTACTAAATCTTTTCGATCATTTTTTGATAGACCTGTAGTAGCCACGTGTTCAAAGCGAAGAGCAACATCCTTCTGAATCTCCTTTCCAAAATGTTTAGATTTGGTGGGATCCAAGCCCAGAATTTGCATCAAATCCGAATTTAACTCACATGACTCCTGATCACAGGTATCCGGTATAACGTCTTTATCCATTTCAGCGTTATGCAAAGGATTTGAATCCATCTCAGCTACTGCTGCTGCGTCTTGATTGGCAGCAGAGGACGAGGTAGCCGCTTGATCTATACATGAGTCAGTACGTCCAGGGATCGGCAATGTACAGTCTGAAAGACGTATTGTGGCATTAGATGACTATTCAAAAGTGTAACTTAACACAAGGACGGGCTAGGTCGCTAGATATATTATCATTTAATAAGTCAGGCAACATTTCAATAATTTTATATAGGTACATAGGTTACGAAAGTAGTGATTCAATTTTAAACACGATTCATCATTATAGAAGCGTAAACGCCAAATGATTCTCAATGATACCTGTATCGAGTACAGTGAAGAGGTAGCCCCTTAAGCTACCCGCAACACTTACTTATCGGAACAGATTATAAAAAATAACTGTTTAACCACTATGTGCGCTTATAATGTCGTGCAAGTTGTAACAGTGGAGAGATTGCCCCATAAGCAATCCGCAACACTTAATGACTGGTACGAGAGAGCCCCAAAAGCTGTCCGCAATACCATTTGTATTACAAAGGTACGAGAGAGCCCCAAAAGCTATCCGCAATACCATTTGCATTACAAACTTGCAAAAGTCATACCTATTTGCCATTAATTATTATTCGTGCCCAATAAATATTTGCATTATACAGTTCATTACATCACACATATATACATATCATTATATTACAGAAAATAGTATTAAGACTAACCGATATTTCCAAACTGGTGGGTATCCGTCTCCTGCGACGACGAAGACGATGTTGAAATTACTCGGACGCGTCGGCGGCATTTTTTCTTCTTATGGGATTCTCGTAGTTCCTTTCGAGTTTTCTTAACTTCCTACTTATATTTCGTAATCGGAATTCCTACGTTTAGGCATTTTGTACTATTGAAATAAAAATTAAGGTATCGTGTACTATGGCGGAGCACTAAAAACGCGAATGACGGATGAGGCGCGGCAATGTGGAATGTCAGTGTGGCAATAATAAAAAAAAAAAAAAGGTAGGCAAAGGAATCAAGAAGTACAAAGTACTCTAAATTAGTGTAAAATGGCGGTCACTGCGC